>APFE031066336.1:163348-248682 GCA_000404065.3 Pinus taeda
TATTAATATAATATTTATACAGTGATATATATAAATAATCTGGTTGTTAATATTTATATAGTTATTAATAATGCTATATAGTTATTTATGTAGTTATTATTAATCCTAAATACCCATACTAATTATTAATGTGGTTGATATAAGCCTATCGACGTATATCAATCACATTGGAACATTGGAAAATGTGGTTGATGTATATGCTTGATATACACCTATCGGTGTATATCAACCATATTTACCTTGGTAAATATGGTAGTGCTAGTAATTAAGATCTTGAATAATAGAATGAATGTTGATCACAAATATGCTTCGTAAAAAGATCAAATGGATTCCTTAAAGATACGTAAGGTCCAGCTACTCGGAAATGTATGTTTTCATAGACGACAACTACCACTATTTTGAGACTTTCTTACTTCAAAATGAGATGCTGATAATTTAATGTTTAAAAATAAAATAAAATTCATATTGATATTTATTACTATAATATAGCATAACTATGTTAATAAAATGATTGGTACACATTATTAATCCATTTTCTATTTTTGCATGGTAATTGGTGTCCTTATAAGTAGAAAATAATGTTAATGAGATATATCGACCACTTTATTAATGTGGTTATGTTAGTTGATGTCTAACATGCATGGGGTAGATTAGTAGATTGTGATAAACTATGATTTGCATTGTCTAACTATAGTTCAAAATTGTTGATGAGGGTTGACCATAATTGAGAATGGTTAACCATGGTTGCTGAGGGTCGTTGATGGTTGACTATAGTTCAAGAGGGTTGTTGACCATGGTTGATAATAATTGACCATGGTTCACCTTCCTTGACAAGGTTGACCATGATTAAGGAGGGTTGGCCATGGTTAATGTTACATTCGTGTTATTGTTAATGTTACATTAATTATTGGAGAGGGTAGATGATTTTTACCATGATTGACCGTGGTCAACCATTAATGTAACAATGCCTTTACGTTACATTAATGTTGAGCATTGTTACATTATGTTTTTCAACCATGGTTGGCCATGGTTGATGCTACATTGGTGTTAATGCTATTATTAAATTAATGTTACATTAATGATTGAAGAGAGGTGACAAGGTAGACCATGATTGATCATGGCCAACCATTAATGTAACAATGCTTTTATGTTACATTAATGAATAAGTTTGACCATGAAAAAACTTGGTTACCATAATTTGATCATGGTTAAGCTTGCTTGGCCATGTGTTGGGCCTCCAAAATGTCATCCACTTTCACCTTCAGTTCCATCATTTTACCCTCATTACGTAACTCTATAGCTCCATAACCTTAGATTAAATAACCATTTTCATTATCATATGGGCTTAACATTAATATTTTCCAAGTCATTAATTTTAAGTATTTTAAGTGAATTTGTGATTAAATATTAGGAAATTAACATATTTTCATATATATCTAAAAGTGTTATGATTTTTGTGATATTGTAGGCCTACTTGGAGATTCTAGAAGGTTCCTACTTGGCCATGCAACCACAAGTTTGAATTTCAAATTCCAAATCATGAGGATTTGTGGAATAATTGTAGAAGATGTGGATCATTAATTATGCACATCCAAAGGAGAAGAATCACGGATGAGAGGAATTTGAGAGGATTTTTATCTTACATTTTTAGGAGATTGGTTGTAACCACAAGTGATAAATGTGGATTTAGGAGAAACCTAAGGATCTATATTTATTGTATAGTTATCCTCAATTTTTGTATAAATAGGAGTGCACCCTTCATACAAAGGGTTGCTAATTGTTGTTAACTAGTTATTGATTAGGTGTTAGTTGTTACTTGGAGGTTCCAAGTTCCATCCAAGATGTGATTTGTAAAGTGAGGATAAATAATTCTTGCAATATCTTGTAACTCATTTTATGAAATACATTCTGCCACTTTGATCTCCAAGATGTGATAGTTTGTTTAGTGTGCTTGTTGAGCAATGGAGGGCCCCCATCAACCATAGTTTGAACACCTATGTTGGTACCATAGTGTAGTTATTTTATTTCATTTATTTTCAGTAAGCGTGTTTTCATTTTATGCAGGTATGCTTTTCCTTTCAGAATTGTGATTTCATTTCAGTAGGTGTGAGTGTGATTTCAATTCAGCAAAAGTGATTTCAATTATGCAAGTGTGGTGTGATTTCATTTATGCAAGCGTGATTTTCTTTCCAGCAAGTGTGATTTCAATTCTGAAAGTGTGATTTCATTTATTCAAGTGTGGTGTGATTTCATTTACGCAAGTGCGATTCAATTTTGCAAGTGTGATTTCAATTTCTTTGTGTTTGGTTTGGATTAGGTTGATTTAATATGTTTTGTAATTAGTTTTAAATTGCATTAGATTAATATAATTTGAAATATAACCACCTAGTACATATAGTACAGGTATACCTTGTCAATTTACAAAACCCGGGTTGAAAAATTAAATGACAGGGATTTAACTCACAATTAAATCACCCAACATTTTGGCGTCGTTTCCGGGGAGGTATACATATTGTTTATTTTGAAAGTTTATATAGCTCATGGTAGTTGCATTCATTCTTAAATGCATGGTCAAAATCATATTAAAATTATTTAGGATACATATTAGATTTCAATAATTTTTCAAAAATTTGTACTAAACGGTGTGCACGGTAGGAATTATCAACTAGTTGGAGTAATTCACAGACAATTAAGAATTTGAAGAATGTTCTTCCAAGAACTTTCTAGAATCTTTGCAACGGCTGGGATATCTACCTCTTAGGAAGAATATACTTTAATTGCATGCAAAAGCTTGTCTATCTCTCCACCTCCACAAGAAGATCTTGAAGTCTCTTTGATTCCTCTTGTCAATCGGTTGAAGAGATTAAACAATCATGCAATACTTTTGATGGGGAGAAACCACTAGAATCTAAGATTGATGAATGCATAACAAAGGAGGATATTCAATGTGATCTAAACTAAGAAATGAATTAGGATTTCGATGACCTTATTGAAAAATGGTTCCAATCAAGGATCATGTCACATCAATCTTCCATTTCATGGTTTGATGTATTTTAATGCATGTTTTTCAAAACTAAGAATGAATATATTTTTACTCCTGTTATGCATGTGGTTACACTAGAAATATGCATACACTTGATCATTTTTTCTATTTCCAGTAGAGTAGAGTATGATAGAATCAATGAATAAAACCAAGTTTGGTAATGTGGTTTTTTTTTTGTTAAGTTTTAAAGTGAGATTTCATTTTTTTTGCAAATTTATTTATTGGTGGTGTAGTAAGAGCCACCCATCTCATTATTCATTTGCAAGAAGATGTAGAAAGAGAAGGAATATTTGAGAAGGAGACAAATAGAGTTTTTAGAGCCACAATTTGAAGTTAGAAATTGAATCATTTTACTTTGTTTTTGAATAAAGAGTTTCAATATTGCTGAGTATGCTCTCTTCTTGTGCTCTCTACTATCTGGAAGACCATAAAAGAAAATTGAACCAAGTTAGTTTTAAAATTTTGCAATAAAAATTGGATAAGAGATCTAAATTCATAATCAAAAGTATAATTACAGGCTTTTATAAAGGTCAAACAACAAAACTAATGCCTCCAATGGATTCAACACTGTCAAAAACCCCTATTTTGACTCTTTTTGCACCTCAGTTGGCCAAACATTGAGTAATATATCACTGCTTTATGTTTTTGCACAATTCCGCTATTAATAATCCTATAATCTAACCTAGACCCGAATTGTGCACCCCGAACATAGAAACGATGCACAAACCTGGCCTACAATCCTGATCCATGGTTGAAATTGTAGGAAGGTTAAAGCCGCTCCCAGTTCCTCTGCAACTGTGGTCATATGGAGGGTTAAATGACCGGGAAATATGGCTTAACCCCAACACCTTTCTCCAAATGCATGCCTATCAAATTTAAATAGAAATTCATAATGATTTTTTAACAAGGAATACATTAGCCGAGTTGGTAAAGGCGCTTTGTGGTTTATATGAGTTTTCAGGTTGGATTCTCATGGAGGACAATTTTGGCCTTTAACAAATTTTGTCAACCATGAGAATGCCATGTGGCAATCAATGGTTGGCTCGCGTGGCACTTCCTCATCAAGCCACCACACAAAACCGTAACAAATGAAAAATTAACACATGTCAACCAATCAACTCGAGTCAGGTGTCAACCGCTCATTAGCTAATGAAGATCCACTCAAGCTTGCCACATCATGACCTAGTCAGTGTACTGACTACTGATTGGGCATTCCTGCAACTTAAAATTTCATTTTTTTTAATTGTTTCACGAAATGATTAGAATGTGATTATGGGAGCATCCAAAGTCAAATTTTAGTGAAACAAAGTGTGTGGATTCAGGGTGACGAGATCTACACTTTGGAATTGGTTTCAAGATAATCTAGTAATTTTTAATTTTAAGCATTTTCTTGATCCATGAGATCATGGACAAGGGTGGAGTGCTAGAGAAAAAGGACAAACATAGTTAAAGACTTAGAATTTCTTAAAAACTTGCTAATATTTAAAAATCTAAGTGTAATAATTGAAAAACCACCATCTGAGTCTAATTGCAAGTTGTAAAGTTGAATCAGGGCTGGTTCAGATAAGCTTTGAATTCCTTGTTATGCCATTCGGGCTATGCAATGATCCTGCTATGTTTTGCACTTTGATGAATGATGTCCTATGACCATACTTGGATTTGTTCATAGTAGTGTACTTGAACGATATAGTGGTGTATAGTGACAACATGGAGGATCATAAGAAGCACTTGGCGATGGTGTTCAAGGCACTGAGGGAAATCAGTTGTTCTTGAAGAAGTCTAAGTGTGTGTTTGCTCAAACTGAGATTCTGTTCCTTGGGCATATTGTTGGTCAAGGGTACATACGGATGGAGCCGAGCAGAGTGAAGGCGATCAAGGACTGTGTTGAATTGAAGAACTATCTAAAAATGAGGCTCAAAGGCCTATTTATTGTTGAGAAACAATGAAAAACCCTAAACATCCAAAAACCTAACCCTAGAAGATGAAACGCCAAACTGTGGGCCCATTTGGGTAAATTGGTACATCAACTTCCCAGGGTCGTAACTTTGGCATATGATCTCCATTTGACGTGCACAATATCTTGTTAGAAAGATCTATCCAAGATCTAAAACTTTGGGAAGAGAAACATCGGTCGATGGACCCATGTTCCTCCCAGTTTTCCCAAAAAACGTCTTTTAGGGCCTCAAAATGGCTCCGAAAGTTCAGGACCAGAAAAACTACTAAAAATAGTAAGTTGTGCTACAATTAAGGAAACTGAAAATGCTGAGAGAAACAATGGTGGGGGTCCAGGTGGACTTGGCAAGTGGCCACGAATATCCACCTGGATCATTCCTCCCCCCTTAGGAAGTAGTGGTCCCCATTGTGTTGAGTTCCTCCATGAGATGAGGAAACTTTTGCTGAACTTGGTCCCTGGTGAGCCACTTGTCTTGGTGAAGGAGTTGGCCTGCTTTGACAACTTGATACAGTTGGATATTCTTTTGGTGAGTGTTCTTGATCTGTGTGTCCATGATCTGATCGGTTGCAGCTTGTTCCACGCAATCTGGATTTAATTCTGTGGGTGTGAGCTATTCTGCAATGTCAGATGTGTCTAGTAATGGTGGAAAGTATGGCCGAAGGAAGTCCACATTGAACACTGGGTGCAGGCCAAGGAATGGGGGAATGCTGAGCTCAAATACATTATCTCCCACATCGTCAGTAATGGTGTAAGGACCATATCAAAGTGGCCTCAGTTTTTGATAGGCTCCAGTAAGGCGTTCCTTTTGCAAATGCAACAAGACTTTATCGCCCACCTGAAACTTGTGTGGCACCTGATGTTGATCATGTCGCTGCTTATATTTGGCATTTGATTTCTCTAGAATTTCATGGACCTGCTGGTGAATATGTTGGATGTGCTCAATGAAGCTAGTTGCCTTTTCTATTTCGGACTGGACATGAGCCGAATCTATGTGAGTAGTTGCAAGTGGCATGGTCACATCAATGGGGCATAGTGGTTGGAATCCCAAGCCCACCTAAAAAGGGTTGTGGCCAGTCGAGCTATGAAGAGCTCAATTGTAGCTGTGCTAAACATAGGGGAGGCTCTCGTCCCATGTGTGTGGATGCTTTGAGTTGTACATGCACAGAATGTGTACAATCATCCTATTGACAACCTATGTTTGGCCATCAGTTGGAGGATGGAAGGTTGTGGATCTAGTGAGTTTAGTGTCCATCATTGACCAGAGATTGAACCAAAATGTATTGAGGAACCGACTGTCCCAATCTGAGATGATAGATTGTGGGATCCCAAAGTGCACCCACACTCGTTCAAAGAAGAGTTTAGCAGTGGCTTCTGCTGTGATATTCTTCTTGCAGGCCACCATAATGGCCATCTTCGAGAACCTGTTGACGACCAAAAAAACACAGTCATTTCCATGCTTAGTGGAAGGAAGGCCTGACATGTAATCCATGGAGATGGATTCCCAGGGTCAACTTAGGGTAGGCAACAGGGTATAGTGGCCTTGCTTCTTGATGGCCGGTTTGGCAATGATGCATGCAGTTCATGATCTGATGTACTTCCCGACATCCTGTCGAAGATTTGGCCAATAGAAATACTTTTGCAGTACTACCACCATTTTCTCGACCCCAAAATGCCTAGCAGCCTGATTGTAGTGTGCTTCCCAAATCATCTTGGCACGCTCTCTTGAAGGAACATAAAGGTGACCTAGGTGGCATAACATGGCATCCTAAAGGTGAAAACCTGGAACATGCCGACCCTCCAATAGTGTCTGGTATGTGTGGCCAAATTCTGGGTCGCGTTTGTAGATAATGGCCAATCAGAAGTCTCGTGCCCACAAGAGTTGAGCACAGTGGTTAATGCCATGATCGGTGGTCGACTGAGGCAATCTGCAACATTATTGGTGCTGCCCTTCTTATAATTGATATTCAAATGGAACTGTTGCAGGTATGTAGACCACTTCTGATGGCGATCATTCTGCAATTTCCCTTGGGTCTGTATGAACTATAGGGGTTGGTGGTTTGTGTGGATGATTGTTTCCTTTCCCAAAATGTAATGCTTCCATTGTCGGCAGGCTTGTACAATGGAATACATCTCTTTGTCATAAGTGGGATACTTCTGAACTGTGTCTAAAAGTGTTTCACTGTGATATGCCACTAGATTCCCATGTTGAGTAAGGACTGCCCCAATAGTAGAGTAAGAGGCATCTTTCTCAACCTCAAATGGTTGTTGCAAATCTGGTAATGCGAGCACTGGTGTTGTGCAGAGTTAATCTTTCAAATCTGTGAATGCCTTCTGTTGAGATTCATACCAAAAGAATTTTGCTTTCGCTCCTCCCTTGGTGACTTGACTTAAGGGCCAAGTGATATGAGAAAACCCCAACACAAACCTGCGGTAGAAGTTGGCAAGACTAGAAAGCTGCGGTGCTCTGTCAGAGTGGTTGGAGATGGCCAATCCCCAATGACTTGGATCTTGGCTGGATCCACATGCATCCCCTGTTCTTCAATAATGTATCCCATATACTGAACCTGGGTCATGCTGAAAGTTCATTTCTCCAAATTGGCACATAGATTGTGTTGCCGCAGTGTTTGGAGAACCTGTTTGATGTGGTGGAGGTGCTCTTCCCAACTCTGGCTGAAGATCAGAATGTCATCCAAGTATACCACTACAAATGAGTTGGTGAATGGTTGTAAGATGTCATCCATTAGCCTCATGAAGGTTTCAGGAGCATTCGTCAATCCGAAAGGCATAACCAACCATTCGAAAAGGCCCTCCTTGGCTTTGAAGGCAGTCTTCCACACATCAGAGGGTTCGATTGGTACCTGGTAATATCCTGACTTCAGATCAATCTTGCTCAAATATTTTTCCCCCTTTAGTTGGTCCAAGAGGTCACCAATCCACGAGATCAGGTACCTATTATGGACAGTGATCTTGTTCAGCGCCCGCTAGTCAATACGGAGTCTCCAAGTCCCATCCTTCTTTTGTACCAACACGATCAGGCTCCCACAAGGTAATGAACTTGGACGGATGTGACCTTTCTGTAGAAGCTCCTGAATCTGCCTCTTGATTTCATCGTTCTCCAAAACGGAGCGCCGATAAATTGGTCCATTGGGTAGCGGTGCACTTGGGGTCAGATCAATGGAGTGCTTGACCTAACCATGCAGAGGAACCCCTATGGGGGAGGTGAAGATGTCCTTGTACTCCTCCACGACCTTGTCCATCTGTAGTTGTCATGCGGAGGGGCCCTGTTTGGAGGTCGTGGCCACCGTCTTCTTCTTTCCTTGAGGGTGTATCATAAGGAAAACAAATTTCCCAGTTTTGGAAATTAGCTTACTGCATTGTTTTGCAGTAATCAAAGAGATGGTGGTAGGCGGTGCTACCTCTGGTATCCTGTACAAATTATTTCCCAATTTAATAATAACAACATGAGGCCTTGATTCATACACAGCATGTTGCCTCCACAAGTATGGTTGTCCTAATAATACATCACAAACTTGTAGGGGAGCAATGTCACACAATACCTCATCCGTGAAGGGCTTCATGTTGTATGGAAAGTGAGACTACTGGCTCACGCGAAGATCTTGTCCTTGGTGAAGCCACCCAATGGTGTACAGTTGTGGATGTGCTGTGGTCGGTAATCTCAATCGATTCACGTCCTCTGCAGAAATGAGGTTCTTTTGGCTCCCGCTATTGACAATGAACTGTAGCGGGGAGCCCTTTACCCACATCTGGGAGTGGAAGAGACGCTCCTCCTCCTTTGGATCTTCGGGTTCCTCCTTCTGTATCTTCATGGTGGCAACGGTGGCGTTGGGCTACACATCGATAATCTGCTTCCCTTTGTCATTTCCCTTATCGGGTTTTGACACAGAGTCGAAACATGCATCTAATTCGGAAACCTTTAGCTCAACCATCAATGACTGCTTGGCCCGACACTCACTTGTGTTGTGAGTGGAGCTCTTATGGAACTCACACCATTTTCCCATGTCCTTTTTCGGCTTCGCGGTGCTGTTCTTTGCTTGCAGCTTTGGCAGGTTGTCTTAGGCTTCCCCCCTTGGATTTATCCTTTGTTTTGTGGTTTAGGGCACCTTTCCATTGCTTTGGATTCGTAGATCCAAAGTCTCACTTCTTTTGTTTAAACTTCTTCTTGACCTTGATGGCATATCGGTATGTTGTGCCGAGCGAGGAGATGTTCATGAAGTCTATTTCTTCCTATATGTACTTGTGCAGGCAGCCACAGTATTTTATTATCAAATGCTGCTCCGAATCCTTGATACCCAAATTTATGTGAAGGGTATGGAAAATATTGGTGAACTCTGGCACGTCTTGGTCCCTTCCCTACTGCAACATGGTCCACTTTATGTATTGATCATCATAGCTTCCGACAGGGTAGTACTGCTCCTTGATGGCATCTATGAATTCCAGGTGGGTGTGGCTAAAAATAGTGAGCCGGTATTTTCATCCTTCTACACGCAGTAGTTTCCCACCAGTCCTTGATGTGGGGGGTTGCTTTGAGAAGAGCAAAAACAATCTTTTCCTGACTCGAAAATTCATGAACAGAAAAATAACCCTCTAGTAGACTTAACCATTTATCTACAGCATCTGCGTCTATCTGACCCTCGAATATGGGGATTTCAAAATTAACTTGTACCTTAAAGGGCATGGTGTTTCTAGAGTAGTTGTTGGAAGCCAATGCGTCACTTCTAGGTAGCCGTTGAAGGATCTGGGCAAAGCTATCCATCATCACGTTCCTTTGTTGCTCGAGGGCTTCTTCGAGCAAGATTTTGATAGGATCTCCTAGCCCCTTGTCTTTCTTCTCATCTGCCATGGGAGGCCGTTGGGATTTGCGAGGCTGGTCTTGCAAAGGCTTGACCAGTTCAAGCCCTAACTCCTTATATCCCGACCTCATTGGGGACATGCAGAGAAAAACAGAGAAAAAACAGACCACTTTGATACCACTGATCCGGATTTAAACAGGAACGCAACAAATTACAGAGATAACCATAAACACAGATATGCAGTGGAAATAATACTTCATTTCATTAATGTAAAATACTGAAATATGCTTACAAACAATAATGGAAATAAACCAGCTAGGGTGATGGTAGCTTATCTCCGAGAAGAGATGTGGTGGCTACATGCCTCTGAACTATCGTACAATGAGGCTCAGAGGCCTATTTATTGTTGAGAAACAATGGAAAACCCTAAACATCCAAAAACCTAGCCCTAGAGGATGAAACCCCAAACTGTGGGCCCCATTTGAGTAAATTGGTACATCAACTTCCCAGGGTCGTAACTTTGGCATATGATCTCCATTTGATGTGCACAATATCTCGTTAGAAATATCTATCCGAGAACTACAACTTTGGGAAGAGTAACATTAGTCCATGGACCCATGTTGCTCCCAGTTTTCCCAAAAAACGTCGTTTAGGGACTCAAAACGGCTTCGGAAGTTCAGGACCCAAAAGAATGCTAAAAATAGTAAGTTGTGCTACAATTAAGGAAACTGAAGATGCTGAGAGAAACAATGGTGGGGGTCCAGGTGGACTTGGTAGGTGGCCACCAATATCCACCTGGATGAAAGGCAATGCAACGATCCATATTTTTTGTAGTTGCAGAATCGACACAATTCAGTAGCTTATGCAAATTTAGTTTATGGTCTATTGATGAAGCATTAAGTGTGTGGAGAATAAGTCTCAAGCTCAAAATTGGTTAGAAACATAATGAAGAAGTCACCAACAAAATAATAATAGGTGATCCATGGTAATCATAAGCTAAAAGTGCATTTAATTTTTCGTTTTTGAATTTGTTTTATTAGTATTATTTATGAGTTTGTTGTGTATTTATCAAATGAAGAGGGACTAATCACCTCTCTCTTTTGATAGTCTTACATTTTATTGTAGAAATTACTAAGTTTTTGCAAGTTCCAAGATGATGAAAGAAGAGCATTATATGCATGAATACGTTTTTAAATACCAATTTTATTTCAAAAGAGAATGATCATTCAATGTAAAATCAAATCCACTACACCATTGCACTAAACATATACGAATTTGACCATTTCTATACATTTTAAGCTTGCAGTCCATCCATAATTGCCCATCTCCCTACTACCAAAAACTCATTTCCATTTGCAATCTTCATACTTTCTTGCCTAATTTTCACTCACCCTTAACCCAAAAATGAAGTCATTCAACTCCCTTACAAAGCTGAATCATCCCATTTTCCATTTCCTTCCTATCAAATAAACCTTGCTTCACTGCAAATTTTCCATCTATAGTTCTTCAAATTATTATTGTATACTTGCATTAGATGATGGAGGATTCATTTATACTCCCTTCTAACAAGTTTTGAACCATCAACTTTGACACATCATCTGGGATCAAGACTAGAGATCTTTCAAGTACCTTGAAGCTTGCATGCCTTAATGGCAAGTTCTCTTGCCAATAAACACTGGGAATACATCAATGTCCCTTGTTTTTTGGATCTTCTAGGTGACTCGACTATGACACATCTATCGTACCTAGTAAGATATACTTAGGCATCTTGACTCTCATTGACATCAATGGTGAGTAGTCTCGTATTGGTTAATGGCATTCATTAATGGCCAGTAATCCAAAAATTTCTTTCTTTGTTCAACATAGTGATATTTATTCACATAGATAAGAATTATGCCACCGAGTGCGAACATATGAAGACTATATGATTTCAACAGTTTGTAGCAGGACTCAATTCAACAACCATAGAAATAAAGATTCCAATACCATCTTCTATTCATACAACCAAGAGAAAGAAGAAGCAAGATCAAATTCTCTTACCTCATATTCCATAATCCAGCAGCAACAACCACACTCTTCGATATACATATCTTTTCCACTTTTCAGGTAAGTGAAGGCATGTAATTTTCTAGTATTTAATCATGTAAATCTTTAAATGCTAAAATTGTGATTTTGGAAAATCCCTCACCACATTCATATTCCCTTTCTAATTTTCCAAAAAATGAAAACACCTTTAGTTTGGGGGAAGGTATATCAATTCATATTCACATTTCATTTTATCCTAACCAACATATTTTTCCCAAATTGACTATTATTGCACTTTGATCTCCTAAAAAAAAGGTTTATATGTTTTGCAATGATCAATTGTTGAGCACATTAAATGGTTGACAATCATTATGGGTCTTAAAAAAGAATTCTCAATGTTTTCAAGTATTTTGATGCAATAAAAAAATAATAAAAGTATTTTTACACAAGAACCAATACTCATAAAATTTTGGTTGTCACACAAGAACCAAGCATAAAAAATATATGGTGTAATCAAATGTATTTCAAAGTACACTTTGCAAAAAGAATAAAATTGTTAAATGATATGATTGTGCAAAGTTAAAAGAGAATCAATACAAATCCAAAGCTCATATAGAAGAAAAACATTTCAAGAAGATAAAATTATTATTAAGTGAATCAATGCAATAGTTGCATGAGGACATGCAATATCTTCAGTTGGGGGGTATATTGGGCCTCCAAAATGTCATCCACTTTCACCTTCATTTCCATCATTTCACTCTCATTACGTAACTCTATAGCTCCATAACCTTACATTAAGTAACCATTTTCATTATCATATGGGTTTAACATTAATATTTTCCAAGTAATTAATTTTAAGTATTTTAAGTGAATTTGTGATTAGATATTAGGAAATTAACATATATATATATATATATATATATATATATATATATATATATATATATATATATATAAGTGTTATGAGTTTTGTGATATTGTCGGCCTACTTGGAGATTCTAAAAGGGTCTTAGTTGACCATCCAACCACAATTTCGAATTTCAAATTCCAACTCATGAGGATTTGTGGAATAATTGTAGAAGATGTGGATCATTAACTATGCACATCCAAAGGAGAAGAATCATGGATGAGAGGATTTTGAGAGGATTTGTATCTTACATTTTAGGAGTTTGTTTGTAACCACAAGAGATAAATGTGGATTTATGAGAGATCTAAGGATCTATATTTATTTTATAGTTATCCTCAGTTTTTGTATAAATAGGAGTGCACCTTTCATACAAAGGGATGCTAATTATTGTTAACTAGTTACTGATTATGTGTTAGTTGTTACTTAGAGGTCCAAGTTCCATCCAAGATGTGATTTGTAAAGTGAGGATAGAGAATTCTTGTAATATCTTGTAACTCATTTTATGAAATACATTTTACCACTTTGATCTCCAAGATGTGATAGTTTGTTTGATGTGCTTGCTAAGGAATGGAAGGCCCCCATGAACCACAATTTGCACACCTTTGTACATATTGGTAACATAGTGTAGTTATTTTATTTTATTTCTTTTCAGCAAGTGTGTTTTCATTTTATGCAAGTGTGCTTTTCCTTTCAGTAAGTGTGATTTCATTTTAGCACGTGTGAGTGTGATTTTATTTCAGCAGGTGTGAGTGTGATTTCAATTCAGCAAGAGTGATTTCAATTATGCAAATGTGGTGTGATTCCATGTATGCAAGTGTGATTTTATTTCCAGCAAGTGTGATTTCAATTCTGCAAGTGTGATTTCATTTATGCAAGTGTGATTTCAATTCTGCAAGTGTGATTTCAATTTCTTTATGTTTGGTTTGGATTAGGTTGATTTAATATGTTTTGTAATTATTTTTAAATTTCATTAGATTAATCTAATCTAAAATATATCCACCTAGTACATATAGTATGTGTATACCTCGTCAGTTTACGAAACCCCAGGTTGAAAAATTAAATGACAGGGATTTAACTAACAATTAAATCACTCAACGCCATGTTTTAACATGGTTGACTAGAGTTAGATATAGTCAAGTTATGGTTGATTACAAACATGGTAGTCCATGTTGACCATGGTTAACTAGGTTATTCATGGTTGGTTATGGTTGATTGTGGTTGGGCATGGATGAATATGGTTGACCAAGCTTGCATGAACATGGTTCACCAAGCTTTTTGAACATGATTGAATAAGGTTGAATATCATTTGGTGGCTATATTTGACCCATTATTTCTCTACTTAGTCAACTTATGTCATAGCACCATTGGTCACGGGATATTAAAGAATACCCTAATCTCATTATATATTGATAAATCCCTCCCAAAATCCTTCTGTTGAACTCCTTCCCTATATAACTTTCTAATAACAGTAACCCTTATTTTTAATAAATATCACCTATTTTTATTAATAACCCTTTTTATAACTCCCAATACCTATAATTTCCCTCTACCCAACATCTATGCACCACCACCCCCACAAATACCTACAATATATTGACCTTATTTTCCACAATTTAAAATCCCCTTTACGAATGAATATGGTAAGATATTGGTCAACAAGGTAAATCTTTCATGGTTTGACCATGGTTGACATGCTTGACCATTCTTGAACATGGTTGAGCTTATTCAACCATTGTTGACTATGGACAACATATGATTGACTATTGCTAAACATGGTAGACCAAGGTTGTTCGCATTTCCCTATAGATGAATGTGGTCGACCATGACCAACCATGATGACCATGTGGATCATGGTTGGTCATCTTGACCATGGTTCACCATAATTAATCATTATCAACTGTGTTGACCATGATTTGGTTACATTTGACCTTGGTTGAACATGGTTGGTTGTCTTGACCATAGTTAACCTTATTGCCTATGATTAACTATGCTCAACCAAATATGACCATGGTTAACTATGTGTGACCTTAGTGAACTAAGGGAAGATTATGGTTGACATAATTAAAGATAATTGACCATGTTTGTCAACAATTTTATTTGTTGCATTGTGACATCAACTTTTTGTCCAATTGCAATGATATTTGAAGTTCATCACATTGTGATGTCATTTGTTGTGCATCACATTGTGACGACATTTATTGTTCATCACATTCTGATGTTTATTGTTTGTCACATTCTAATGGGTGATAACATGGAACTGAGTTACACCTTTTGGCAAGAGAAGAGACATTTAGGTGAAAAAAAAGAGGGCTCAATCGAGTAGTTTAAGCACTCGACCAAGCCATTTTTAAGTGCTTGATCAAGCTCCTTGAGTGCTAAAAAAGTAGCTTGATCAAGTTATCTGAATTCAACATAGCTCGATTGAGCTATTTGAATTTAAAATTTAAGTGCTTGATCAAGCTTCTAAGGTCCTAAAATCCACAATTTCAGTAGCCCTTCTGCAAAATTTTCTATAACACCATTTTGTGCCTTGGCAAACTTAGGGAAAAATTTGTCCTTAGGTGGCGGAGTTGATCATGTTGGGTTCATGTAGGAATCCTCTATCCAATGACATATGGGTTTGACATTTTTGAATTCATATGATATTTTTTATCTGGTTTCTTTTAAACATAATGCTTGAAATATTTTGGACAATTTTAAAGAGGTTGAACAAAAAATCAATAGTTCATAAAATATACACAATGAAAAAATTTCAAAAAATACCACCATCTTTGTTTACGAGTCATATTCAAAAGGGTACTCTCGGTTTTTCAATTTATTTAAACAATTGAAAAAAACCTTACACGAACACGTGTCTGCAAAATGCAATTGAAATATTACTTCGCCAACTTTGAAAAGTAATAAAAAATATTTTTTTTCATTCTAAAAACAATTGTTTAATATGAAAAACTTAGTTTTCTCCATGTAGATTGTGCTCATATACTATATATATATATATATATAATATATATATATATAATATATATAATATATATTACACATTTTAAACTAAGTTATGCTATGTTAATACATGAATAGCTCATAAGATGTGTGAAAATTTGTAAGGACAAGCATTTCATTTAATGGAAAATTGACATATTATGCTACATTATTTTTTTGGCAAAAAATATCATTAGGACAACAACATAATTCTCGACAAATTGCATTTTTACTCCAAATCAAAATTCACAATGCTTATATGAATTTTGAGAACTTCAATTCATTAAAAAAATAAAATTTTGAAATTTCATCGCCACATTTGACCCAAAAATGTAACCCATCTTCATACATTCACCCTCACAACATTTATTATTTCTCAAATTGTAACTTCATTTGTTATTGAACACATTTTAATGTTATTTATTGTTTGTCATTTAACATTTACATATAAATGAATATTCTTAAACATAACTTATATAAAACAAGATATATTCATTCATCAACATTCATTCATCAACATTACACTCAAACATAATTTATATAAAACTTGTGTATATATATTCATTCATCATGATTACAAAATTATAGCTATGTTTTTGTTCATATTATTTCAACTTAAAAAACATTAAAATATGAGAAACACTCGCTAAATTTTAGACCTTCTTGTGTATATATATTCATTCATCATGATTACATAGTTATAACTATGTTTTTGTTCATATTATTTCAACTTAAACAACATTAAAATATTAGAAACACTCGCTAAATTTTAAACCTTACCATCTCACGATAGACAATGAATAAGAGAAACCTTAATGACAAAAAGTTTGAAGTGTTTTTTCAAACAGCCTGTCAGCTAGATACAAACACTAATTTATTTATTAATGGACGTTAGGACTAATCCAGCAAACGAATGAATGCTCTGCAGGTCATCATGAGTATATACATGATAATGGACGGCCAGGTCGGTGAATTGTGGTCCCATTACTTCTATCACCATACCCGCTACTTAATTTTTCGATTATAATTCTTCATTTCAACTGAACTCGGATCATGTTCTACCAGTGTTTTTGGCTCCAAATATTTGTGAGCGCTGAATTAACGGGCCACTAGTGGGGGACATTATCGTCATTTTATAATTTAAAAACATCTGAGATGGAATTCATAGTGTGTCACCTACCATGGGCGGTGCGTCCACACATTTCCACGACAGCAAGGTGTGTTGGCAATAGGCTACCTCGATGCCTACTTCTGCGCCGGCCACTGGGTTTGCTAGGATGAGTATATACTATATAAGGGGAAACCAGCGAGGCTTTTCACTATAGTCAATAGCAACTGCGAAATTCAGTGGGCATTGTTTGGTTTTGTTTCTAATCTTTGGAGCTTTGTTTGGGAGTGGAAATTCGGGTTGAGCAGGATGGGGCGTGTGGAGATAGCATTCGGCAGCTTTGGCGATGCGTTCAAGTTTGAAGCTTTGAGGTCATATCTTGCAGAGTTTATCTCAACTTTGCTCTTCGTTTTTGCTGGTGTCGGATCTGTCATGGCTTACGGTTCGTTCTCTTCTCTTCTCTATTGCACTTCTTTTCTTGCACCCTTCTCCCCCAAATTCGAAAAGTTTGTGATCATGGGTTTTTGTATCTATGATGCTTGCAGATAAGCTGACCTCGGATGCATCTCTGACCCCGGCGGGCCTGGTAGGCGTGGGATTGGCTCATGCCCTCGCGCTCTTTGTGGCTGTCTCCATCGCCGCTAACATTTCCGGTGGTCATGTCAACCCGGCTGTCACTTTCGGACTCGCCCTAGGTGGCCACATCACGGTCCTCCGCGGCGTTTTCTATTGGATCGCTCAGCTCCTCGGCTCCATCGTTGCCTGCCTCCTCTTGAAGTTCACCACTGGCGGTTTGGTAAGCCACACGAAAGATGTTATGTCATCATAGTTTCGATAGTAAATTGATAATGATAACAATTTATTGGTTGCAATGCAGACGACACCCATTCACTCGGTGGCGTCGGGCATGAGCAGCGGCGAGGGCGTGGTGATGGAGATCGTTATCACATTCGCTCTCGTCTACACCGTCTACGCCACCGCCGCCGACCCCAAGAAGGGCGACCTGGGCACCATCGCTCCCATTGCCATTGGATTCATCGTGGGCGCCAACATCTTGGCTGCCGGTCCCTTCTCTGGCGGTTCCATGAACCCCGCCCGCTCCTTCGGTCCTGCTGTCGTAAGCGGAGACTTCACGGACAACTGGGTGTACTGGGTTGGCCCTCTGATCGGAGGCGGCCTCGCGGGTCTCGTCTACGGTGGCATTTTCATTGGCAGCGACTCTCATGTCGTCCTCCCTGTTTCCGACTTCTGAGATGAGAGCAGATAGAGGGAGCTAATTACATTAAAATGAATGGAATAACTTGAAATGCATCTTCGATGAAGGTTGGGTTATGACAGCTCGTGCAATCAATCGTTTTGTTCCTGTCATTGTTTGTTTAAACTAGAATAGAATGAGCTGCGGTGACAATTCGCTTATGCAACAAATTGTATTCCCTTTGTGTAATCTACATTATTTTGTGTTTGATGAGCATTGCTTCTCAACGTCGGAGTGCTGATGATGATCCTGGAATCTCTTTTCACTGTGAAAAAATGTATTGACAGTCATTAAGCTAAGAAATCTTAAATAACAGAATTATTAAGTAATTAATTTGATCGGTATAAATTGTCTATAAAACTGCAGATTTTGATAATATTTTGAAATCTTATAGTCTAGAGAAATATTTTGAAATCGGATACTCTAGAGAAATTGATTTATTGTTCGAATAATAATTACGAGTAAATTCTATATTAGGAACCAAAAAAAATAATAAAATTTCCGACATTGCAAAAATTAAATAAATCTTAAACTAGGAAAACATAGTTTGAATTTTCCCACATTAAAAAAAATTAAATTACGAAGACAGAGTTTCTTTAACCAGATATTTCCTTTACGAAAATATCCCCAAACATTTTATCCATTTTAGCTCATGGCGTAAGGAAAATTTGTGGAAAGAAAAATTTAATTTAATTAACATAAAATTAAGATGTCGTATAGTAGAATGAATGTTGATCACAAATAGTCTTCGAAAAAGGAGCGAATGGATTCGTCAAAGAGACGTAAGGTCCAGCTTCTATACCACTATTTTGGGACCTTTTCTTACATGCAAAATGAGATGTTGATAATTTTTTTTTTAATAGAGTAATGGATGTTATTATAAGTAGAAAATAAAGTTGATGAGATGTATCAATTATTTTATTAATGTGGTTGTGTTATTTTATTAAAGAATATCTTAATCTCATTATATATTGATAAATTTTTTCTAAAAATTTTTCATCCAAATACAACTTTCTAATAAAAATAACTTTTGTTTTTAATAAATATTGTCTATTTTTAATGATTAACCCTTTTTATAACTCACAATATCTATAATTTCCCCCTACCCCACACCTATGCCCCCTCAATACTTACAATATATTGACTTTATTTTCCACAACTTAAAATTCCCTTTATGAATGAATATGGTACAATATTGGTCAACAAGGTAAATCCTTCATGGTTTGAACACAGTTGACATGCTTGACCATGATTGAGCTTATTTGACCATGGTTGACTATCGACAACATATGATTGACTATAGTTAGACATCGTAGACCAGGTTTGTTAGCATTTTCCTATAGATGAATGTGGTGACCATGATTGAGCTTATTCGACCATGGTTGACTATCGACAACATATGATTGACTATAGTTAGAGATCATAGACCAAGTTTGTTAGCATTTTCCTATAGATGAATGTGGTGACCATGATTGAGCTTATTCGACCATGGTTGACTATCGACAACATATGATTGACTATAATTAGACATCGTAGACCAGGTTTGTTAGCATTTACCTATCGATGAATGTGGTCGACCACGACCAACCATGATGCCAATGTGGACCATGGTTAGCCATCTTGACCATGGTTCACCACGATTAGTCATTATCAACTGCATTGACCATGGTTTGATCACATTTGACCTTGCTTAAACATGGTTGGTCGTCTTGACCATGATTAACCTTATTGTTTATGATTGACTATGCTCAACCACATATGGCCATGGTTAACTGACCTCAATGAACTAAGGGAACATTATGATTGACATAATTTAACATAATTGACCATGGTTGTCAACAATTTTCTTTGTTGCATTGCGACCCCAAATTTTTGTCCAATTGCTATGATATTTGATGTTCATTACATTGTGACGTCATTTGTTGTGCATCACATTGTGACGACATTTATTTTTCATCACGTTATGATGTTGTTTATTATTTGTCACATTCTAATGGGTGATAGCATGGAGCCGGGTTACACTTTTTGGCAAGAGACAACACATTTATGTGAAAAAAGAGAGGGTTCGATCGAGTAGTTTAAGTGCTTGATCAAGCTCCTCAAGTGCTAAAAAATAGCTCGATTGAGATATTTGAATTTTAAATAGCTCGATCAAGCTATTTGAATTTAAAATTTAAGAACTCAATCGAGCATTTTAATTGCTCGATCGAGCTTCTGAGGTCCTAAAATCCATAATTTCAGCACCCTTCTACAAAATTTTCTACAACACCATTTTGAACCCTAGCGGACTTACAGAAAAATTTGACCTTAGGTGCCAGAGTTGATCATGTTGGATACATGAAGGAATCCTCTATCCAATGGCATATGAGTTTGAGATTTTCAAATTCATATGATATTTTTTATCTTATTTCTTTTAAACATAATGCTTGAATTTTCTTTGGACAGTTTGAAAGAGGTTGAATAAAAAATCAATAGTTCATAAAATATACACAAAGAAAAAACTTCAAAAAATACCACTATCTTTGTTTATGAGTCATCCTTAAAAGAGTACTCTTGATTTTTCAATTTATTTAAATAGTTGAAAAAACCTAAAGTGAACACATATCTCTATAAAATGCAATTGAAATGTTACTTGGCCAACTTTGAAAAATAATAAAAAATATATTTTTCATAAAAAATATATTTTTTGATATGACAAACTTAGTTATCTTTGTGTAGATCATGCTTATATATTTTTAAAAATGATTAAATTTAGACTAAGTTATGCTACATGAACACATGCATACCTCTTAATAAGTGTGAAAATTTGCAAGGACGAGCATTTCATTTAATGGAAGATTGACATATTATATGACACTACTTTTTTTGCAAAAAATATAAGTACAACAACAACATAATTGTCCAAAAATTGTATTTTTACTCCGTATCAGAATTCACAATGCTTATATGAATTTTGAAGGCTTCAATTTAATAAAAGAGTAAAATTTTGAAATTTCATCGCCACATTTGGCCCAAAAGTGTAACCCATCTTCATGCATTCACTCGAACAACATTTATTGTTTCTCAAATTGTGACCTCATTTTTTTTAGCACATTGTCATCTCAATTGTTGTTCGCCATATTCTAATGATGTTTATTTTTTGACACATAAATCCAACACTATAATGCCCTCTCGGGTCTCAAGACAGAGTTACTGCCCCAAGACTTAACCTTAAAGTTCAATTTTCTTCCTCTTGGACGCTTAACACTACATTAAATCTCAAGGAAACACTATAATTTTCCCACTGAGCCTCATTTCGATGCTAAAATCTTATAAAACCACTCTTAAGCTCAATTTTTGGCCTCCATAACTCTAGATGTCACTTAACTAAGCCTCAATGGAGTGTTATGGCACACTACTAAGACTTACCCCATTACTACAATGCCTCACTAGGAATAAACTAAGCTCTATCTCACTCTCTTAAGCCTTAAGCTAGAGGCATGATGACTATCTCATGCTTTTCTCTCACTTATAAAGATTTTCCTTCAGATTTTCTTGTGTAACAACGAGTTAACTAAAGGTAAAATCAAATTTAAAGAAGTAATTACTTGAGTAATTAATGTTCAAAATGTAGTAAGGAATGGATTATTTGACTTGTGCCTCAGTCAAAGATGTCAATTCGAATTCAATCTCTTAGATGCTTGAGTTAGCTTTCAGTTAACATGTGTGGTGTGGCCTATCATTGAGTTATTATTAGTTAATTTGAGTTAGATGGCTTTCAGTGAGTTGTGGTCTAGTTCATGGCTAAAATTAGCTATCTAGTTTATTTAACTCTAGTATCTCTCAGTTAAGTGATCTCTAATTATAGAATAGAGATAGAAATGGGTTTAGTTGAGTAGTTTAATTTGTGTTAACTCAACTTACTCTTAGTTAATTGTAGTTGCTGCTAAAATTAGCCCTAGTAGGTCATGCAATTCAAATTTCCGATTGAGATTGAATGAAGGCACAAATCTATTTATTATGGTACAAAAGTTTTGGTGTGCGAAGCTTAAGAAGTTTTGGTTTATATTGGGAATTACAAAAGGAAACAACATAAATTCCTATTTTTAGGGGTAGAATTACGTTGGGAAATAGGATCTCCTAGCAAGCCTTATTTGCCTAAGTGTTGGGAAAGTCTTGTAGAGAGTTGATCAGTATTGTAGGGAGCTTTAGGCTTGAAGCAAATTTTATGTAATAGATCAAATTTCTTAGTTGATTCAATACAAGCAAGCAAGGGTTTTTCCTAGTTGGGATCCCTATATATATTATGTGTTCTATGTGCGATTGTGTTTCTATTCATTGTTTTCTTTTTGCAAATTATTGGTAGAGAAATCTCGTGTCTTTTGTGATCAATATGCTCTCATTATTAGTTTCAATATTTCATGGATTTTCTACATGGTATTAGAGCTAGAAACAAGATAGAGAACAAGTTCCTTGATCATATTCAAATTAAGTTGGAGAGAAGATTAGTTAGTGTAGGAATTTTGCAAGTGTGGGAATCATATCATCCTATGGCTTGAGGATAGAGCATACCCTAGAAGGGACTTCAAATTTTTGTGCATGGAAGGACATAATGGAGGTTGTGTTAGATGATAACAGGGTTTGGAATACATCAAGGCTAATATTCCTAACCTCCTGCATCAGATGCACAATGGTTGACTCAATGGAGGAAGGACACCACCAAAGCTAGGAGGATGATCCTATAAGGAGTTAGAGACCATATTGTTCCAAATTTGCATGGGAAGGTTGACAACATTCTATATGTGGAAGGCCCTTATTGATATGTTTGAAAGCAGTAGTGATGTTAGAAAATTTTCTTTGAAGGACAAATTGAGGAACATTTGAATGAGAAAGAATGAGCCCATTGTTACATATCTATCTAGGTTTTCTAAAGTGAGGGATGAAATTGGAGGTGTTGGAGAAATAGTTCCACTAGAATATCTTGTAAGCCTTACTCTTCTTTGGATTCACAAACCTTGGCATAGTTTCTAGGACGCAGCGAATGAAAAAAGATAAGCTCTCTAATTAGGAGAGATTGTGGTCAGATCTTGTGCAGGAAGAGATAAGGAGAAACACTAGGTATGGAGTTTCATATGGGACAGAAGATGAGGAGAAATGTGCTTTAGCTATCAGAGGGAAGAAAGCCAAGGGTAGGAAGGCCCAAGGAAAAATCAAGTCTAGTAAGAATGGAGGCAAGGAAAACAATAATCTTAGTAAGATCAAGTGTTTTCATTATCATGAGCTTGGACATTATGTTACAAAATTTTGAAACAAGAAATCCAACAAGCATCATGTAATAACGGAAAGAGAAGCACTGTCTTTCAGTTTGAATTGGATTTCTCTTTAATAGCTTGCATGTTAAGCTGAGTACGTGGTAATTTATGGTAGACTAACACAGGGCTTCATTCCACATAACATGGGATAAGGAATTCTTCAATAGTTTGGATGAGAAAGACATGCAATTCCATATTGAGCTTGGAGATGATGGTAGATACTTGACCAAAGGATTTAGTACAGTGAGCTTTAAGAGGGAGTTTGATTCCCTACTCCACCTCAAGAATGTGATGTATGTTCCAGGATTGAAGAAAAACATTTTCTAACTAACGGCCATTGAAGACAAAGGGTATGATGTTGTATTCAACAAAGATAAGTCTTGTATCAAGAATTCTACTTTAGGACAAGTCAAGAAGATTGGGTTCAGGATTGAGAACCTCTACAAATTGGAGGTAGATGCATGTGCATCCTTGAGCTGCAAGGAAGAGAGTTCTCATAGTATATATGTGGTGGTTGAGTGAGAGAAGGATAGAGATCTAAATATGGATCCTCAACCAATATCTTAATTTTATTCTAAGCTAGTTGGAAGTTGGGATGATCGACAGGATGATGATGAGGATCATAGCCCAGGGCGAGTGGAGGCATCCACTCAGTCAGAGACTTCTAGTATAGGGAAAGTTCGATCCAAGTGGGAAAAGAATTTGGTTAAGGGAGCTTAGAAGAGAGTTTACTCTCCCAACATCAAGAAGTAGATACCCAAGTACACATGGTACTTGGCACTTATGACTAAAGTGGTGAACTCACAAAGCATGGTGGTAAATATTGGGTCTTCAAAGAAGGTTCCACATAAGGAAGTAGTGAAATCTTCTAATTCATAATTCTAGGTCATAGGGAGCAACTGGAGCAACATCAAACTTGGTAGAGTTGAAGAAAGATCCAGGTGGACAAGGTTCGTCCAAGAATCCCCTCATTGCTAAGAGGGAGTGTTGCAAATGTAGTAAGGAATCACTTCTTTGACTTGAGCCTTAGTCAAGTATTCCAATTCAAATTCAATCTCATAGAAGCATGAGTTATCTTTTAGTTAACATGTGTGATGTGGCCTATCACTGAGTTATTGTCAGCTAATTCAAGCTAGATTCCTTTAAGTGAGTTGTGGACTAATTGATGGCTAAAATTATCTATCTAGTGGAGTTAACTCTAGTGTCTATCAATTAACTGATATCTAGTTATAGAACAGAGATAGACATGAATTTATTTGAGTAGTTGACTTTGTGTTAACTCAACTTACTCTCAGTTAACTATAGAAACTGCTAAAATTATCCCTAGTAGGTAATGCAATTTGAATTAGCAATTGAGATTGAATGAAGGAATATATATATTTATTATGGTACAAATGTTTTGGTGTGTAGAGCTATATGATCAAGGAGTTGTTCTTTCTATTGGATAGGCTCATCACACTTCTAGATTATATAGGTTTTCTAGTTTTGTACCCAAATTAACTTCTTGTTTCATTGCTCATGCTAATTCTTTTAGTAGGATTTAGCAAGAAATATTTTAACATTTAAAATACATATATTTGCAACAACTATGCCCTCAAAATATGTCTCTTGGTATTTCAAAGGTTTCTTATATGAATGGGGTTTGTGTGGGTTGTGCTCTTGGATAGAAACATCAAGATCCCTTTCCTAAAGGGTAATCTTTGCATGCTATAACACCTCCTGAGTTAGTGTATAGTTATTTGATGTCATTTTCAACTCATTCTTTCTTAGGGGCTAAGTCTTTACTTATATTTATTGATGATTCCTCACAACACCTTTGGATGCACATCTTTAAGTACAAGAGTGAAGTATTCTCAATATCTAAGACATCTGAAACCTTTATTGAGAAGCAATTTTCTTACTCCATCAAGACACTATGCATTGATAATGGGGTGAATACGCGAGTTTTGCATTCAAAGTGTTCTATAGAGAACATGACATACAACATTAAATAACTTTTTCCCCTACACCCCTAAACAAAATTATATTGCTGAAAGGAATAATTGAACATTAAAGGGGATGGACAATTACGTGATTAAGTCCAAGAACATGGCACCTTCTTTCTAGGTTGAAGCAATTGATTGTGCCAATTTTATTCAAAATTAGATGCCTCATAGGGTAGTTCACTATATGACTCCAATGGAAGCTTGGACGTCTATTAAGATTGATGTGTCTTCATTCAAAGTATCTGGTAGTCCAACTTGGGCATTAATTCCAGATGAAAAATACAAAGAAATGTAAAAAAAGAGTCAACATGGTTTATATTTGTTGGCTATTATTAAGAGATGAAGGAATATAGACTATTTTGTCCTACTTCTAAGGAAGTATTTTTCAAAGGGATGTCCATTTTGATGAGCACAACAATTTGGCATCATCTTCTTCCCCTTCCTCAACTTTTAGTATTGATAATGGTCCTACTCATACTGATATTTTTGTAGATTTAGAGGATGAATAAAGTTCAGTTGATTTTCCTTAGCCAAAAGAGAATACACCATCAACATCACATGAACTTGAGTAGTCTAACCAAGAACAATTTTCATGACCAACATTTGAGGAGGAGTCCTCATTAGTAAAACTTGACGGATAGATATGGCGATGAAGCCATTGATTTTAGTTATCCTACCTCCAATGATCCATAGTCATGTGGAATCTCTCTCTTAGGTCACTCCATTTCAGAAGATCCACAACAATTTTTTGTGATTGTTGGAATACTTGAGTGGGAAGCTACCATGATAGAATAGTATTTTTCTTTGATGAAGAATCACATTTGTGATCTCATTCCTCTTCCCAAAAAGACATAAGTTGGTTCATTGTAAATGGCTCTACACAAGCAAATATGCAACAAATTTCTCTACTAACAAATGAAAGACACCTCTTATGGGTCAAGTTATTTTCATAGGTTGAAGGAATTTATTATTATGAGACCTTTGCCTTTGTTTCCAAGATGGATTTTATACATCTTGTGCTGTCTCTTGTTTCCTCACAAGGTTTTCCACTTTACCAAAGAGATGTGAAGGGTTCCTTTTGGCATGGTGATCTACATGATGATATTTAAATTGAACAACCTGTTGGTTTTGTGTAGGATTATTTACCACTTTACAGGCTTCAACATTCACTATATAGTCTCAAGCAAGCTCCTAGAGCTCAGTCTGATAAGATGGATATTTTTCTTGTTGCTTCATATTTCTACCGATTCATTCTGATCCTATAGTTTGCACTCATAGGAAGGGCTTGATCTTTTCATTCAAGTTATGTATGTGGATGATTTGATCCTCATAGGGAGTTCTTCATCTTTGATTTTGAGGGTCAGGGAAGAATTGATGGGAAAATTTGATATGACCAAACTTTGCGTTCTGCATTACTTTCTTGGAATGCAGTTTCATCAGTGTTAGAAGGGATGTCCATCAGTCATGAAAAATATGCTCTTCATTTACTTCAATGCCTTGACATGGTTAGTTGTAAGCCTACACGTACTCCTTTTCAATTACGTGTTACTCTTATGACTAGTTGCACCTGACTATGGGTGGATCATGTATTGTATAGAAAATTGGTTGGGAGTCTACTCTATTTAACTCACACCTAACCTGACATTGTTTTGTAGTAGTGATGGTCTCTCAATTCTCTCAAGATCCCCATGAGAGTAATTGGAAGGAAGAAAATCATTCTTTGCGGTATATTTTGGACGCTCCTAGTTTGGCATTCAATAAACCATTGGTACGTATGAGCTTGTGGGTTTGACAAATTCAAACTAGGCTATGATTGGAATTCCACATCTAGTTTTTATGTCCATCTTAGTTCTACTCCTATTGCTTTGACCTGCAGGAAACAATTCATAATTGCATTATCTTTTATAGAAGTTGAGTATCGAGCCACATTTATTGCTAGTTAGGAAGCTCTTTATATTTGATATTTATTGATTGAGTTTTGAATTCAACAGGATCATCCATCTATTCTTTGTTGTGATAATCAGAGTGCCATACATATTTCCATAAATCTAGTGGAGCATCAAGGGACCAACAATATTGAAAATGATATGCATTTTATTTTCCAAATTATTCAAGATGTCATTATTAGCTTACAGTATGTGCCCACTAAATATAAATTTGTGAATATCTAATGTTGAAAGTGATGCTTCCATTTGTTGTCATGATTTGTCATCGAGATTTCCCAAGCGTCAATCTAGAAATTATTGTTTCCTATGTATGAGTAGTAGTCATGATCTAGAAGTGTGGAAGTCTGATATGTATGCCCTATATATGTGTAACTATTATGATAAATAAATATATCAAAGTATGATTTGTGTTGTGTACAATTTCTCTCTCTTCTCTTGATCTCAATTTCTAATATGGTATCAGAGCTGGTTCAACCTTGAGTCTCTCATGAGAGGGGATGAGATCATGTAATTTTAGCCATGATACTCCTTTGTACATAGATTAATTCAGTAGAGTGTTTGATATATTGTTTGTGTGAATATTTGATTTGTGTGTGGATTGTGGATAGTTGCATGCAAAGGAGAATTGTGAAGATCCAGTGTTGTTGCTATTGTGTGAAGTTCCATTGTGGAAATATCTTTGTAAAAGAAGAGGAGATCTACTTGTGAAGAAGTTGGATCAACATAGATTTGCTTTGATCTAATGTGTATCTATAATTGAGAGTAATGTAATTACAACATGCAAGCACAATGGTGGAATTTATCATTCTAGATTTGAACTAATAAAACATTGTGGCATTATTTATCTAGAGATCAAGATCCAAACACTACAAATATAATGGAAAATACCAATATACAAAGTTATTATTATTATTATATTTGATTTGATGTGGATAGCTCAATAAAGAGAAGTCATTGATATTGTCTCTGTATGTTTTGGTGGTTGGTGTTTTTGTTTTTATTGGTTATAAAAAAGGTTGGTAGTTCTTAAAATAGAAGACCTGGTGTCTGAAATATCAATTCTTATATGTTTTTATTGGTTATAAAAAGGGTTGGTGGTTCTTAAACTCAAAGCCCCGGTGTTCGAAACATCAATTCTTGTGTGTTAGTAAGGTCAGGTTGTTTGATCAACTTTTGAACACATTCAGTATCCAGACCTCCATCCTAACAACTGATGGATAACCGAAAGCAAAATATCCAACAAATGGTGGTTGGTCCATAGGATGGTTCATTACTTGATGACAATTATCGCAAAAGCCCCGACGAGGCTAGGTGTCAATATCGTTGATCTTGAAAAATTCATCAATGTGGTCAGAGGCAGTTACATTTTAAATGGATGTCAAGTGACGACTCAAAGATGTGGTGGTGAAAGAGTGGTGTTTGCGAGATTCCATAGTGGATGTGAGTGTTGATGAAGACCAATCAGACATAGATTATCCTTGTTGTTGTAATATGCGTTTTCAATGTTTTCCATGTGAGCATTAAGGGAGGGTGTCGGAAGTAATGCTTCCATGTGTTGTTGTGAGTTGTCATTGTGAGTTTCTAGGTGTGATTCTAGAAGTAGTTACTTCCCTATGTGTGTGAGTTGTCTATGATTCATACATCCACCTTCTTCAGATCTTATCATCTAGAATTCGACGATCTTATTATTATATATGTAATTGCTTTGTCTGATCAATAAAAAGTGCGTGTTTTTTGTGTGCAATCTCTCTCATCTCTCAATTTCTAACATCTACACCAAACCTTTGGCATCACCAAGATTTCCTTAATTACAATTGATGCTTGAATGAAGGAAATTTCCCTTGGAGGATCATCTTGAGTCCTCCTTCCTTCATCTCCTCATTCATCTTTTCTTTTTTGTCCTTTCTTTTTCGAGAAGATATTTTTCCTATGGGTTTTTCTCCTTTTCTGCACTCATGGGAGGTTATACATGGGTGACTTAGTAGTCCTTGCTTGCAGGACCTATTCTTTGTTTTTTGTTTGTTTGTTTGTTTTTTTTTTTTTTTTTTGCGCTATGTTTTTCTTATGGGTGGCGGGGTATTGGGGTGTTGGGGGTGTTAGAGGTCCAATAAAAGAACATTGAAACTTGTATCATTAGGTAGCTATCTTATTTGTTGTGTTGCAATGCTTATCTTTTATTTATTGTTAAAATCTTATTTTGCTACTATAAATAAGAATGATGAATAGTCCATTTTTCATGTAATGAAAAACATATTTCTCCCTTTCTTCAATCCTTTTTCTTAATAAAAGTGTTTCTACTTATACAATTTGATCATGCGATATATATATTTTTACACATCTACACGCTCAAACTCAAACCATGTGTATATATGCCCATTCATGAAAAATACACAATAACTATTAAAAAAACATTTACATATTAAAACATTAAGTAAATTTCAGCGTTTTCAATTTCAATTGATAAACAATGAATTAACATTTTACAATTTCAATTGATAAACAATGAATAAGGAGAGGGACTTGTTGGAACTAATCTTACTAAATGTAATACCAAATTTTCTATAATTATGATGTAAAATTGTTGCATTAAGATTTAATGTACCATGAAAAGGTAAGGGATGTGATCATGTTAAAGTGCACACCTCAAATCCAATGGACTATGAAAAGGTCTTGATGATTCAAGTGACTTGGCACCTTTGCATGGACTCAGTGGTAGAAAGGTTTGAATACCCACGAGCGAGGAAGGGAATGAAATCAGGGTAGCTCTCTACCCATTTCCTTAGGAGAGGGACACTATCTCGCTCACTAGATTATGGGTCCTTGTTCCCCTACCTAGTAAATAGAGCATGTCCATGGTAGATATCATTAACGCAGGTTCTGACTTGCAAAAGTGAGTCCATACTCACTATCTATTTTCGCCCTTTTACTCTTTAGTCTTTATTGTATATAATTTTCGTCCTTTTACTCTTACGTTTTCTCGTATAGAAATGCATCACAAGTAATGGTGAAAAACTCTTAATGGTATCAATGGATGATATCATTGAAGCATGTTTGCACTCAGTAATGGGAAAAGCGAGGAATGGGAAAAGCGAGGATCCGGTCAGATATCTATTTCAAATTTTTGATTGGTTTCCTTTTTTGAAAAATCTTCTCGGGAGACGATATTGTACAAGCAATTGCATATATATATATATAAACGAAATTCAAAACAAGAAAAACAAAAAAGGTTTTACCCAAGTTTACAACGACTGTATATTTTGATAGGTTTTCTGATCGTAGTGATTAAGGAAATGACTTACACGTAACCTTATTCATATTCATGAGAAATCATGAAAAAAAACCAAAACCAAAACCTCTTTTAAATCTACATCCCGACTAAAAGGGAAGTGGGGCCACACAGAGTCACCATATCGATATCTGTGATACAATTTGAGGGGAAATTTTCAGGGGCCCCTTCCATTTGAGGATACTCCGGGTTGTCAACTAAATTCAAAGATTAATTTATTTATTAATGGACGTTAAGAAGCGAGGGAAAATTTTCAGGGGACCCTTCCATTTGAGGATACTCCGTGTTGTCAGCTAAATTCAAACATTAATTTATTTATTAATCGACGTTACTCTGCAGCTCATCGGGAGGACTTACATGATAATGGACGGCCAGGTCAGGGAATGGTGGCCCCCATTACTTCTATCACCATACCAGTCCGCTGTAGTGCGTGATTCTAAAATTAGCTAAGCATAATGCTTCCCTGGGCACCATTGCACAGAGCTTCCGACACTTTAATGGAACAATCAACTTTAATAAAGTTGGTCGATAGAATTTGGTCCCATGCAAGCGGTATCCAATGAAACCAAAGCTGCCAATACTATGGAAACAGTTCATGGCCTTAGAGACAACCATTTTTTTGGTATTATAACGTGACATAATAAAGCTTGAAAGGTGGTTTAGGAGAAGAATCAGTTGACTTTATTATGGTGGTCACTTTATTTTTGGCATGCGGAATCGCTGAAACTTGGTGGTACAGTGATATATTTGGAATAAACTCTGGCGCAGAATGATGGAAAAACAAAGCTAATGACCTTGACCAGGCAAAAAGATGTTCGTGCCGGAATAAACTTTTGGGTACAATAGTTGAAACTTAGCCAAGCCATTATATATTTCACAGCCCACCCCTCCTGTTATGACGCCGAGATAGCGGTAGTCTTCCAACTTGTGTTAGGCAAGGTGCGACACCACCGAACACTTTCTTTTCACCAATACTTATGTTCGTGGACTACGCCTAACCACTTATCTTACTTAGTTTGTGTTTCTCAACCCATTAATTTTTAATGTTTCTTTATACCAATAAACACCCATACACATTCATTAATATCAACAATTATACATGGGAACACAATTGCATAGTATAAAGGGAGGGACAACTCCTTGAATAATAAGTCTGCTCGATAATATATTATACAATCTTTTACAACATCTACAAAACTTTACAAGTATACTTGGAAACCCCAAGTTTCATACTTAGCCAAATTTACAATCTTTGGCAAAACTCGGTTGCCTAGTTTGTCGGCACCTTTGCACGGTTTCCGCACGACTCACCAACCCTTCGTTCACCTTGTCGCATGATAGTGTTGTTTGCCCAACTTGGGCGCACCTCCAAATCGCCACACACCGGCGCCTCTACACGAGACACACCTCCGTTCACAATCTCAACACTTCACCAAATGTCACACCGTACACACTTGCATGACGGGCGGACGCTCACCCGAGTCACCCAAGAACTCGTTCCAAGTCATCGCACAAACCGAGCGTCCACGCCTCGGACGCTCCTTCGCACAACCCTAGCGCCACACACCCATGCACGTCTTTCTCCAACTGGCGGGTGCTCCTCTACCCGCGCCCTTCAACCAAAATAAGAAACACTACCTTCGTGCGGCCTTCCCCAAGAACGGACGCATTACCCAAGTTATAAGCCTTCACCTCTTGCTGCGTCCACCTCTAGATATGTGCACTTCTTTACATGAGCGAAGTTGCTTTGTGTGTTGAGCGATGGTGCGATGGTTGAATGAGCTCCAACGCACCTCCAATAGATATAAGCGGCAGGCAAGGTCGTGGCTGCCCAGGCAACCTGCCCACGCCCTAAACCTTCATCGCAAATGCTTCAAAACTCAAGTTGGCCTTCCCTCAAACACTCCCAAGTAAGGTTGACCTTACTTTGTGCGCTGGTCGGCCTGTGGGTGTTCCATTACGCTCCCATGCATATATAGATCGTTCACCCAACCTTGCACACACTCATAACACCTTCGCACGTTTTATGTTGAGCTCGCACTTCAAGCCAAAACGCGACCAAGGACTGCAGGTCCTTACATCTTCCTCCACTTGAAGTTGTTGTCGTCCTCGACAACATACCATTCTGGTAGCTATCCACCAAGATCAACAGTGTCTATTTCATACTCGGTCCATGATGTCAACTCCTCCACATACTGCAAACATCCCTGCAACATATGTAGAACTTCCATTTCCATCATGTGTCGTACCATCTTGTGAACTGTCCTCCTCGTTTGCCTGATGCCAACATCTCTCTGTGCACTTTTGGACCCCATGTTTGAACTAGTTGGGTAGCTAATCCAACTGTCACGCTCAAGCCATGAGAGTGAAAATTCTCATGCCTTCACCAGTCTATCTCGGATTCTACCACATCTTGGACTCACTAAGAATATCACCATGCTTAGGTCCATGGAAACTCCATCCCATCTGCAACATGTCATGATGCTTGATGCCAAGCCATCCGTGCACCATCTGTCATACTTGCTCAACCTGTTTTAAGGATTCACTGCCATGAGCAGCTAACAATGAGCCCCATCTTCTTTCCCATCTAAGAAGATATGGAGGGGGTAGAGCCTGAAGTCTCACCCTCACTAATCAACTCAATCCATCTGTCAGGATCTTCTATCTCCATCCTCTGCAGATAAATGACATGATCCTCCTCCCAGACATTCGGCCTCACATATGCGTCCTCCTCATCATCATCATCATCCTCAACCACTTCTAGCCTTCTTGACACATCCAAGATACTATCTGAAAGAGTCTTGATGACCAATCACTGCTTGGTAAGCTTTGTCTCAACCATGGACAACCGCTTACTCATCTCTTCCATCTGCTTCTCATCCTCCATTTGCATTACTGCCAACTTACAATCAGGGTTTCACTCTAATGGTTGGGACACCAACGGGGACATCCTCCATTCCATTGTAAACGTACAACCTCTTCAAATGTGGAACTATCATAGCATCGAACTGTTTCAAGAATTCCATTCCCAACATAGCCTCACAGTCATCTATCTGCACTATAGTGAAATCAATCTTCCTTGTCCATTCACCAAGTGTTGTGTCCACTTTTTCAGCTACACCAAGAACACACTCAGGAGGAGAATTGACTGTCTTCATTTGTGCCTTCACCGGTACAAACTTCAGCGCAATCCTTCTCGCAGTATCTTCTCCCATGAAGTTGTGAGAGGCCCCACTATCCACCATAGTGAGTATATCAACATCCCCAACCTTCATCCGAACATACTCCAACTTGTTCCTCTCAGGATCCCTCCGAGAGTTCGCCTCTGTAGCAGCAGCAACACCAAGTATCTGCATCATCCCCACATAAACTTCTTCATTCTTCACATTAGATTGTGCAATCGCAACCACTTTCGGTCTAGAAGGGAAATTCTTCACCATATGTAGTTCAGCGCATATCCAATACTTCAAGGATTTCTTCATCTTCGACTTATCATCAGATTTCGAAGCATCCTCTTTCTTCTTCTCTTTTGGCTTATCGAACTTCTTCTTCCTATCATTAGAAGTCTCATCATAATGCTCCACCAACCTGTCCACAATAGTAAAAGCTTCTTCAAGTGTTCTAATCCTCGGCCTCTTCACTTCATTGCGTGCCCAAGGCTTCAATCCAATAATGAAATTGAACACTTTGTCCCTCTCCGCCATGTGAGGAAGTTCTAGAACCGCACTTGCAAACTCCCGCTGATATGTCTGAAGGTTTCTTGTCTGCTTTATGAACTTTATCTTCATCCTTGCTTCCCACGTTTCATCTTGAGGACTAAAATGGGTCTGCAAAGCTTTCTTCATCTCATCCCATGAAGTAATGTCACTAGCACTGCCATTAGCAATCTGATCCATCCGTCTTCGCCACCACATCTTAGCATCATTTGTCAAGAACTGAGCAACTACCTTGACCTTCGTCTCATCATCAGATAGACCCAATCGTTCCAAGTATTGCTCCATGTCCCATAGAAAGTTGCCAAGAGTCTTTGCACTCCTTGTACCATCGTAAGATTCTAGTTGCTTGACTTTCACATGAGGGACTCCTCCACCTGAGTTATGCCTCACAGCCTTCTTCAACACCGCAATCTCATCTCTGGCTTCGTCAAGAGATTTCTGCAAGTCCACGATATCTGCAAGACCCCGGTCTCTTGCCTCTTCAGCCTCCTTGACCCTTACTTCAAGTTGTGTACACATAAGATCAGTGTACTCGTGTTGAGTCTGGAATTCATCGAGCTCTTCACTCATCTTCTAATTGACCTCTTGATCTCTCTCGACCAAGTCCATCTTCTTAGTCCAGAAAGCTTCTAAGTCCTCCATCTTCTCCAACACTTTTTCAATGAATGCCATAGTAGCATCCTTTGCACTGTGACTAGACCCAACCTGAGATTTAGCTGCCACTGCTAACAACTTCCTTCTTCTTTGCAATCTAGTTTCGACCATCCAACAGCTTCACCAAGTTCCCTACAACCATGAACCAGCCCTTGTTCCACTTGTGTGAAACAACTTCCTTCACCTGCAAGTACCTGCTTCATTGTTTTGAATTTCCAAGCTTCCAAGTGTAGGCAAACCTGCTTCTTCAACCTTGAATCTGCTCTAACACCAGCTCCAATCGAGCTTTGATACCACCTGTCACGATAGTGCAGTGGGATCAGCGCTTCATCGTCAACTCGGTCATAGCCTGCTCTGATACCAACTGTCACGACGCCGAGACAACAATAGGCGAGGTGCGGCACCACCAAACACTTTCTTTTCACCAATACTTATGTTCATGGACTCGCCTAACCACTTATCCTACTTAGTTTGTGTTTCTCAACCAAGTAATTTTTAATGTTCTTTTATACCAATGAACACCCATACACATTCATTAACATCAACAATTATACATGAAGAACACAATTGCATAATATAAAGGGAGGGGCAACTCCCTGAATAATGAGTCTGCCCGATAATATATTATACAATCTTTTACAACAGTTACAAAGCTTTACAAGTATACTTGGAAACCCCAAGTTTCATATTTAGCCAAATTTACAATCTTCGGCAAAACTCGGTTGCCTATCTCGTCGGCCCCTCCGCATGGTCGCCGCATGACTCAGCAACCCTTCGTTCACCTTGTCGCACGATCGTGTTGTTTGCCCAACTTGGGTGTGCCTCCAAGTCGCCACACACGGGTGCCTCTACACGAGACACACTTCCGTTCACAATCTCAACACTTCACCAAATGTCACACTGTGCACACTTGCACGACGAGTGGGTGCTCACTCGAGTCACTCAAGAACCCGTGGCAAGTCGTCGCACAAACCGGGCGCCCACGCCCTTGCCAACCGTCAGGCACTCCTTTGCACAACCCGGGCGCCACACACCGTGCACGCCTTTCTCTAACCGGCAGGTGCTCCTCTACCCGCGCCCTTCACCCAAACCAAGAAATGCTACCTTCATGCGGCCTTTCCCAAGAACGGGCACATTACCCAAGTTCTGCGCCTTCAAATTTTGCTGCGTCCACCTCTAGATATGCGCACTTCTTTACATGAGCGAAGTTGCTTTGTGTGTTAAGCGATGGTGCGATGGTTGAATGAGCTCCAACGCACCTCCAATATATATGAGTGGTAGGCAAGGCCGTGGCTGCCTAGGTAACCTGCCCACGCCCTCAAGCTTCATCGCAAATGCTTCAAAACTCAAGTCGGCATTCCCTCAAACGCTCCCACGCATATATAAATCGTTCACCCAACTTTCCACGCACTCATAACACCTTCGCACGTTTTATGTTGAGCTCAAACTTCAAGCCAGAACGCGACCAAGGACTGCAGGTCCTTACACCTCCCCTCTGGAGGATATAAAACATACTGCGCGACAAAGTGGCCAAGGAGTGTAAAGGGTTACCATTGGCGATAAAGGTAATCCCGGTGGACTGGTTGGTGCAGATGTGGATTGCAAGTGGTCTGGTGAACACAATGAATATGGCATTAGGCACAATGGTGCCCAGGGAACCCAGCCATCACGTGGCCACGTCAACCTAGGGTCTGCTCCGATGGCTACGTCAACCTAGCTGTCACATTTGGGCTGGTCCTTGGTGGCCAGATCACCATTCTCAAGGGCGTCTTCTACTGGATTTCTTAGCTGGTTGGAGCGATCGTTGCCTGCTTGTTGCTTAAGTTCGTTACCAGTGGCCTGTTGCGTTGCTATTATAAATTCCCACTCTTTCCCTTTTATTTTTTTGTTTTCTAGCAGGTTAAGTAACCGTGACTGTACATTACCGTTGCTTGTGCAGACGACCTCGATTCACAGAGTAGCGACGGGTATGAACTTTGGCAAGGGAGTCTTGATGGAAATCATGATCACCTTCGCTCTGGGTACACGATCTACGCCACCGCAGCAGACCCTAAGAACTTCAACTAGACAGTGACCAACCACTGGCATTGTTTGTTTAAAGTAGAAAAGAATGACTTGCGATGAGAATTCGCTTATGCAACAAATTGTACTTCGCTTGTGTAATCTACATTATTTTGTATTTGATGAGCATTGCTTCTCAACGTAGGAGTGCTCATGGTGATCCTAGAATCTCTTTTCATTGTGAAAAAATGTATTGACAGTCATTCAGATAAGAAATATTAAATAACATCATTATTAAGTAATTAATTTGATAGGTATAAATTGTCAATAAAACTGTAGATTTTGATAATATTTAGAAATCTGATAGGCTAGAGAAATTGATTTATTGTTCTAATAATAAATATGAGTAAATTCTAGAATAGGAACCAAAAATAATAATAAATTTCTCCGCATTACAAAAATTAAATAAATTTTAAATTAGGAAAACAGAGTTTCTTTAACCAGATATTTCCTTTACGAAAATATCTACAAACATTTTATCCATTTTAGCTCATGGAAAAAGGGAAAATTTATGGAAAGAAAAATTTAATTTAATTAACATAAAATTATGATGTCGTATAGTAGAATGAATGTTGATCAGAAATAGTCTTCGAAAAAGGAGCGAATGGATTCGGCAAAGAGACGTAACGTCCAACTTCTATACCACTAGTTTGAGACCTTTTCTTACATGCAAAATGAGATGTTGAGAATTTAATTTTTTTTTTTTTTTTAATATGGTAATGGATGTTATGATAACTATAAAATAAAGTTGATGAGATATATCAATTATTTTATAATTATGGTTGTGTTGGTTGAGAATTAATATGTATGGGGCAGATTAGAAGATTATGGTTGACTATGATTCACATTGTTTAACTATCACTCAAAATTGTTTGAATGTGGTTGAGCAGGATTAAATATGGTTGAATTTGGTGGTCATATTTGACCCATAAGTTCTCCACTTAGTCAACTTATGTCATAGCACCATTACTTATGGGATATTAAAGAATATCCTAATCTTATTATATATTGATAAAAATCCTCCCAAAATCTTTTCATTGAACCACTTCCTAATACAACTTTTTCTCCACTTAGTCAACTTATGTCATAGCACCGTTACTCATGGGATATTAAAGAATACCCTAATTTCATTATATATTGATAAAATCCTCCCAAAATCCTTTCGTTGAACCGCTTCCTAATACAAGTCAACTTATGTCATAGCACCATTACTCATGGGATATTAAAGAATACCCTAATCTCATTATATATAGATAAAATCCTCCCAAAATCCTTTCATTGAACCGCTTCCCACTACAACCTTCTAATAAAAATAACCCTTGTTTTTAATAAATATCGTCTATTTTTAATGATTAACCCTTTTTATAACTCACAATATCTATAATTTCCCTCTACCCCACATCTATGCCCCCTGCTCCCCCCCAAATACTTACAATATATTGACTTCATTTTCCAAAACTTAAAATTCCCTTTATGAATGAATATGGTAAAATATTGGTCAACAAGGTAAATCCTTCATGGTTTGACCACAATTGACATGCTTAACCATGATTGAGCTTATTCAAACATGGTTGACTATCGACAACATGATTGACTATAATTAGACATCGTATAACAAGTTTGTTAGTATTTACCTACAGATGATTGTGGTCAACCACAACCAACCATAATGCCAATGTGGACCATGGTTGGCCATCTTGACCATGGTTCACCATGATTAATCATTATCAACCACGTTGACCATGGTTTGGTCACATTTGACCTTGGTTAAACATGGTTGGTTGTCTTGACCATGATTAACCTTGTTGTCTATGATTGATTATGCTCAACCACATATGACCATGGTTATCTGTGTCTGACCTCAATGAACTAAGGAAACATTATGATTGACATAATTTAACATAATTGACCATGGTTGTCAACAATTTTCTTTGTTGCATTGCGACACCAACTTTTTGTCCAATTGCTATGATATTTGATGTTCATTACATTGTGTTGTCATTTGTTGTGCATCACATTGTGACGACATTTATTTTTCATCACATTATGATGTTGTTTATTGTTTGTCACATTCTAACGAGTGATAGCACGGAGCCGGGTTACACTTTTTGACAAGAGACGACACATTTATGTGAAAAAAGAGAGGGTTCGATCAAGCAGTTTAAGCGCTCGATCAAGCTCCTCAAGTGCTAAAAAATAGCTCGATTGAGATATTTGAATTTAAAATAGCTCGATCGAGCTATTTTGAATTTAAAATTTAAGCACTTGATAGAGCATTTTAAATGCTTGATCGAGCTTCTGAGGCCATAAAATCCATAATTTCAGCACCCCTTCTGCAAAATTTTCTACAACACCATTTTGAACCCTAGCGGACTTAGGGAAAAAATTGACCTTAGGTGCCACAGTTGATCATGTAGGATACATGAAGGAATCCTCTATCCAATGGCATATGAGTTTGAGATTTTCAAATTCATATGATATTTTTTATCTAATTTCTTTTAAACACAATTCTTGTTTTTTTTTTTGGACAATTTTAAAGAGGTTGAATAAAAAATCAATAGTTCATAAAATATACACAAAGAAAAAACTTCAGAAAATACCACTATCTTTGTTTACGAGTCATCCTCAAAAGGGTACTCTTGGTTTTTCAATTTATTTAAATAGTTGAAAAAAACCTAAAGCGAACATATGTCTCTATAAAATGCAATTGAAATATTACTTGGCCAACTCTGAAAAATAATAAAAAATATATTTCGAATATGAAAAACTTAGTTCTCTTTTTGTAGATCATGCTTATATATTTTTTAAAAACTACACATTTTAGACTAAGTTATGCTACATCAACACATGCATACCTCTTAATAAGTGTGAAAATTTACAACGACAAGCATTTCATTTAATGGAAGATTGACATATTATAGGACACTACTTTTTTTGAAAAAAATACAATTAGGACAACAACACAATTCTCCACAAATTGTCTTTTTACTCCATATCAAAATTCACAATGCCGATATGAATTTTGAAGGCTTCAATTCAACAAAAGAGTAAAATTTTGAAATTTCATTGCCACATTTGGCACAAAAGTGTAACCCATCTTCATGCATTCACCATAACAACATTTATTGTTTCTCAAGTTGTGACCTCATTTTTTTTAGCACATTGTCATCTCATTCATTATTCACCATATTCTAACGATGTTTATTTTTTGACACATAAATCCAACACTATAATGCCCTCTCGGGTCTCAAGGCAGAGCTATTGCTCCATGACTTGACCTTAAAGTTCAATTTTCTTCCTCTTGGACCTCCTTAGCACTACATTAAATCTCAAGGAAACAGTATAGTGTCCCACTGAGCCTCATTTCGATGCTAAAACCTTATAAAATCACTCTTAAGCTCAATTTTTGGCCGCCATACCTCTAGATGTCACTTAACTAAGCCTCAATGGAGTGTTATGGCACACTACTAGGACTTACCCCATTGCTACAATGCGTCACTAGGAATAAACTAAGCTCTATCACACTCTCTTAAGCCTTAAGCTAGAGTCATGATGACTATCTCATGTTTTTCTCTCACTTATAAAGATTTTCCTTGAGCTTGTCTTCTGTAACAATGAGTTAAACTAAAGGTAAAATTAATTTTAAATAAGTAATTATGTGAGTAATTAATGTTGAAAATGTAGCAAGGAATGGATTCTTTGACTTGTGCCACAATCAAAGATGTCAATTTGAATTCAATCTCATAGATGCTTGAGCTAGCTTTTAGTTAACATGTGTGATGTGGCCTATCACTGAGTTATTATTAGTTAATTTGAGTTAGATGGCTTTCAGTGAGTTGTGGTCTAGTTCATAGCTAAAATTAGCTATCTAGTTTAGTTAACTCTAGTATCTCTTAGTTAGGTGATCTCTAGTTATAGAATAGAGATAGAAATGGGTTTAGTTGGGTAGTTGAATTTGTGTTAACTCAACTTACTATTAGTTAATTGTAGTTGTTTTTAAAATTAGCCCTAATAGGTCATGCGATTCAAATTGCCGATTGAGATTGAATGAAGGCACAAATCTATTTATTATGGTACACAAGTTTTGGTGTGCAAAGCTTAAGAGGTTTTGGTTTATCTTGGGAATTACGAAAGGAAATAACACAAATTCATATTTTTAGGGGTAGAATTAAGTTAGAGGATCTCCTAGCAAGTCTTATTTTCCTAAGTGTTGGGAAAGTCTTGTAGAGAGTTGATAAGTGTTATAGGGAGCTTCAGGCTTGAAGCAAATTCTATGTAATAAATCAAATTTCTTAGTTGATTCAATACAAGGAAGCAGGGGTTTTTCCCAGTTGGGATCCCTAGATATATTATGTGTTCCATGTGTGATTGTGTTTCTATTCATTGTTTTCTTTTTGTAAATTATTGGTAGAGAAATCTCATGTCTTTTGTGATCAATATGCTCTCATTAGCAGTTGCAAGATTTCATGGATTTTCTATATGGTATTAGAGCTAGAAACAAGATAGAGAACAATTTCCTTGATCATATTCAAGTGCATTGGAGAGAAGATCAGTTAGTGCAAGAATTCTGCAAATGTGGGAATCATTTCATCCTATGGCTTGAGGATAGAGCATACCCTAGAAGGGACTTCAAATTTTTGTGCATGGAAGGACATAATGGAGGTTGTGTTAGATGATAACGGGGTTTGGAATACATCAAGACTAATATTCCTAAACCTCCTGCATGAGATGCACAATGGCTGACTCAATGGAGGAAGGACACTGCCAACACTAGGAGGATGATCCTATAAGGAGTTAGAGACCATATTGTTCCAAATTTGCATGGGAAGGTTGAAAACATTCTATATGTGGAAGGCCCTTATTGATATGTTTGAAAGTAGTAGTGATGCTAGAAAATTTTGTTTTAAGGACAAATTAAGGAACATTTGAATGAGAAAGAATGAGCCCATTGTTACATATCTATTTAGGTTTTCTCAAGTGAGGGATGAAATTGGAGGTGTTGGAGAAATAGTTCCACTAGAATATCTTGTAAGCCTTACTCTTCTTTGGATTCACAAACCTTGGCATAGTTTCTAGGATGCAGTGAATGAAAAAGATAAGCTCTCTGATTAAGAGAGATTTTGGTCAGATCTTGTGCAAGAAGAGATAAGGAGGAACACTAGGTATGGAGTTTCATATGGGATAGAAGATGAGGAGAAATTTGATTTAACTATCAGAGGGAAGAAAGCCAAGGCCAGGAAGGCCCAAGGAAAAATCAAGTTTAGTCAGAATGGAGGCAAGGAAAAAAGGAATCTTAGCAAGATCAAGTGTTTTCGTTTTCATGAGCTTGGAAATTATGTTACAAAGTGCTGAAACAATAAATCAAACAAGCATGATGTAATAATGGAAAGAGGAGAAGCACTCTCTTCTCATTTTGAATTGGATTTCTCTTTGATAACTTGCATGTTAATCTCAGTATGAGATAATTTATGGTAGACTAATGTAGGGGCTTCATTCCACATAAAATGGGATAAGGAATTTTTTAGTAGTTTGGATGAGAAAGACATGCAATTCCATATTGAGCTTGGAGATGACGGTAGATACCTGACCAAAGGATTTAGTACAGTGAGCTTTAAGAGGGAGTTTGATTCCCTGCTCCACCTCAATAATTTGATATATGTTCCAGGATTGAAGAAAAACCTTTTTGAACTAACAACGATTGAAGACAAAGGGTATGCTATTGTATTCAACAAAGGGAAGGCTTGCATCAAGAATTCTACTTTAGGAAAAGTCAAGAAGATTTGGTTCAGGATTGAGAACCTCTACAAATTGGAGGTAGATGCATGTGCATCCTTGATCATCAAGGAAGAGAGTTATCATAGTATATACGTGGTGGTTGAGTGATAGAAGGATAAAGATCTAAATATGGAGCCTCAACCAATATCTTAATCTTAGTCTAAGCTAGTTGGAAGTTGGGATGACTGGGAGGATGATGATGAGGATCATAGCAAAGGGCGAGTGGAGGCATCCAGTCAGTCAAAGATTTATAGTATAGGGAAATTTCGATCCAAGGAGGCAAAGAATTGGCTTAACGGAGCTGAAAAGAGAGTTTATTCTCCCAACATTAAGAAGAAGACACACAGGTACACATGGTATGTGGCACTTATGACTAAAGTGGTGAACTCACGAAGAATGGTGGTAAAGAATGGGTCTTCAAAGAAGGTTCCACATAAGGAAGTAGAGAAGTCTTCTAAGTCATACCTCTAGGTCAGAGGGAGCAACTAGAGCAACATCAAACTTGGTAGAGTTGAAGACAGATCCAGGTGGACAAGGTTCATCAAAGAATCCCTTCATCGCTAAGAGGGAGTGTTGAAAATGTAGCAAGGAATCACTTCTTTGACTTGTGCCTTAGTCAAGTATTCCAATTCAAATTCAAAATCATAAATGCATGAGTTAGCTTTTAGTTAACATATGTGATGTGGTCTATCACTAAGTTATTGCTAGCTAATTCAAGTTAGATTCCTTTGAGTGAGTTGTGGACTAATTAATGGCTAAAATTAAATATCTAGTGGAGTTAACTCTAGTGTGTGTCAATTAACTTATCTCTAGTTATAGAACAGACATAAACATGAGTTTATTTGAGTAGTTGACAATGTGTTAACTCAACATACTCTTAGTTAACTATAGAAACTGCTAAATTTATCCCTAGTAGGTAATGCAATTTGAATTACCTATTGAGATTGAATGAAGGAATATATATATTTATTATGGTACACATGTTTTGGTGTGCAGAGCTACATGATTGAGGAGTTGTTCTTTCTATTGGATAGGTTCATCACACTTCTAGATTATATAGGTTTGCTAGTTTTGTACCCAAATTAACTTGTTTCATTGCTCATGCTAATTCTTTTAGTAGGTTTTGGCATGAAATTTTTGAACATTTAAACTATGCAACAATTATGCCCTCAAAATATGTCTCTTGGTATTTAAAAGGTTTCTTGTATGAATGGGGTTTGTGTGGGTTGTTCTCTTGGATAGAAACAACAAGATCCCTTTCCTAAAGGGTAAGCATTGCATGCTACAACACCTCCTGAGTTAGTGTATAGTTATTTGATGTCATTTTCAACTCATTCTTTCTCAAGGGCTAAGTCTTTACTTACATTTATTGATGATTCCTCACAACACTTTTGGATGTACATCTTTAAGTGAAAGAGTGAAGTATTCTTAATATCTAAGACATTCAAAACCTTTATTGAGAAGCAATTTTCTCGCTCCATCAAGACACTATGCATTGATAATGGGGTGAATACGTGAGTTTTGCATTCAAAGAGTTCTATAGAGAACACGACATACAACTTTAAAGAAATTTTTTCCCTACACCCCTCAACAAAATGATGTTGCTGAAAGGAATAATTGAACACTAAAGGGGATGGACCATTACATGATTAAAGTCTAAGAACATGGCACCTTCTTTCTAGGTTGAAGCAATTGACTATGCCAATTCTATTGAAAACTAGATGCCTCATAGGGTAGTTCACTATATGACTCCAATGGAAGCTTGGATGTCTATCAAGCTTGATGTATCTTCATTCAAAGTATCTGGTAGTCCAACTTGGTCATTAATTCTAGATGAAAAATACAAAGAAATGTAAAAAAAAGGGTCAACATGGTTTATATTTGTAGGCTATTATTAATAGATGAAGGAATATAAACTATTTTCTCCTACTTCTAAGGAAGTATTTTTTCAAAGGGATGTCCATTTTGATGAGCACAACAATTTGACAACATCTTCTTCCCCTTCCTCAACTTTTATTATTGATAATGGTCTTTCTTATACTGATATTTTTGTATATTTAGAAGATGAATAAAGTTTAGTTGATTTTCCTTAGCCAAAAGAGAATACACCATCAACATCACGTGAACTTGAGTAGTCTAACCAAGAACAATTTTCATGACCAACATTTGAGGAGGAGTCCTCATTAGTTGTCATTGTCATTGTGAGTCTCTAGGTGTGATTCTAGAAGTAGTTGTTTCCCTATGTGTGTGGGTTGTCTCTGAGTCATACATCCACCTTCTTCAAATCTTATTATCTAGAATTCGACGATCTTATTATTATATATGTAACTGCTTTGTCTGACCAATAAAAAGTGTGTGCTTTGTGTGCGCAATCTCTCTTGTCTCACAATTTCTAACATCTACACCAAACCTTTGGCATCACCAAGATTTCCTTAATTACAATTGATGTGTGAATGAAGGAAATTTCCCTTGGAGGATCATCTTGAGTCCTCCTTCCTTCATCTCCTCATTCATCTTTTCTTTTTTGTCCTTTCTTTTTGGGAAGGATATTTTTCCTATGGGTTTTTCTCCTTTTTTGCACTCATGGGAGGTTGTACATGGGCGACTTAGTAGTCCTTTCTTATAGGACCCATTCTTTGTTTTTTGTTTTCTTTTTTTTTTAGCGCTATGTTGTTCTTATGGGTGGTGGGTATTGGGGTGTTGGGGGTGTTAGAGGTCCAATAAAAGAACATTGAAACTTGTATCATTATGTAGCTATCTTATTTGTTTCATTGCAATGCTTATCCTCTAGTTATTGTTAAAATCTTATTTTGCTACTATAAATAAGAATGATGAATAGTCCTTGTTTCTTATAATGAAAAAGATATTCCTTCCTTTCTTCAATCCTTTTTCTTAATAAAAGTTTTTTTACTTATACAATTTGATCATGCAATATATATCTTTTTACACATCTACATGCTCAACCTCAAACCATGTGTATATATGCCCATTCATGAAAAATACATAATAACTATTAAAATAACATTTACATATTAAAACATTAAGTAAATTTTAGCTTTTTCAATTTCAATTGATGAACAATGAATAAGAAGAGGGACTTGTTGTTTGGAACTAATCTTATTAAATGTAATACCAAATTTTCAATAATTATGATGTAAAATTGTTCCATTAAAATTTAATGTACCATGAAACTTGAGGGATGTGATCATGCTAAAGTGCCTGCCTCAAATCCAATGGACTATGAAAAGGTCTTGACGATCCGAGTGACTTGGCACCTAGTGCACGAACTCAAGTGAGTGGTAGAAAGGTTTGAATATCCACGAGTGAGGAAAGGAGCGAAATCAAGCTAGCTCTCTACCCATTTCCTTAGGAGAGGGACACTATCTCGCTCTTTTGATTATGGGTCCCTTGTTCCCCCACCTAGTAGATAGAGCATGTCCATGGTATATATCATTAAAGCAGGTTCTGACTTGCAAAAGTGAGTCCTTAGTCACTATCTATTTTCACCCTTTTACTCTTACGTTTTCTCGTATAGAAATGCATCACAAGTAAAGGTGAAAAACTCTTAATGGTATTAATGGATGATATAATTGAAGCTTGTTTGCTCTTAGTAATGGGAAAAGCGAGGATCAGTTCAAGTATTTCTTTTAGATTTTTGATAGGTTTCTTCTTTTGAAAAATCTTCTATCGAGATTACATCGTACAATGGGATTCACATCATGATAACAAAGCAATTATATATATATATGTATATGTATATGTATATGTATATGTATATGTATATATATATGTATATGTATACATACATACATACAATGTATATGTATATGTATATGTATATGTATATGTATACATACATACATACATACGTACATACATACATACATACATACATACATACGTATATGTACATACAATACATACATTACATATATATATATATATATATTATATATATATATATATATATATTATATATATATCTAAACGAAACTCTAAACAGGAAAAAAAAAGTTTTACTAGCTTGTAGTGGTTGTATATCTTGATAGGTTTTTTTATATAATAATAGTTTTTATTCATATAAAACACCTTTTTCTTATTGATATAAAATCAATATATATCTATTTTAAATACGGATCTAATATGAATTGAGAGGGATTCAATTTCGACACATGCAAATTTTTTTATGAGTAGACATTATTTAAATGTTTTGTATAGTTATTTAATTTTTAGATTTTTTTTTTTAATTTTTATTTTGGCTTACATGAGCAAAATTTCAACTTTGATGATGGACAGACAGGGTTACACATCATACTCGGCTGTAGAATGAAGCTCTTGGCTCAACAATTTTAGAATAAATTTGTGATTTTTTTTGCAAGCTAAAACGTGTTTTTAAATGTATAAATAGATTTAGCACTGTTAAAAAATTCTAAAAAAATTCTAATATACTAAATTATACAAAAATTTATAAGTCCAATTTATCTAGTAAAATTTTAAATAAAATTGCACGAAAAACAAATATATAATTATAATTAATAAACAATTTACCAATCTAAAAATATATAAATTAAAAAAAAAATCACAATCAATGACAAACTTTGAAATACATTAATATATAATTAATATTTTTTTTTTAAGCGATTTCATTTTCCAAGAACCACATACATTTTTGAACCAACTTCAAGATGTTCGAGAAGTATACTTCTCCTATTCATTGTTCGAGGAATCCATGGATGTCATCGCAGTAGTCTTTAACGCGACTTTTTGAAAGTCTTTCTGGCGGATTTTTCCGGTCAAAATCCGGCAGCAATTCATTGGAATCCCAAGTTTGATAGCTAGTTTCTGCACAATTAATGGCTCCCATGGGTTTTTCAGGGCGCTGAATCCAAATATGCAGTTAAAAAACTATTTTAACTGCTAAAAATCAAGATTCAACCTCATTTCTTCCGCCGGATTCCGTCACCGGAATCTCCAAAAAGTCGCATTATAGACAACTCCGATGTCATCTTCAGTGATGTGATGGAAAAGTTTAGTTGCCTCTTCATGGCGATAGAGGTTGACATAGTGAAATTCGTGAATAAATGAAGTTTTAGCTCTTAATTTTCCAAAGCATGGAGCTCCGGAAGTTCAAGGTCATCACAACGTCTCCCATCGTGAAGCCCACTGAAACGTCACAAAAAAGACTTAAATTTACCATTTTGGGTCATGATTTTTCCAGGGACTGCGTGAATTCCATTGAGAGCTGAATGTCTGGGACTATAGTCGGGTTGGATCCAGCTACAAACAAAGCCTCTATGTCTGGAAATGAATATAAGGTAAGCCTTTTGAATTTTCCGTTAACAAGCAAAGCGAAGTTGCAAGACCCTAGATTGGCAGGACTTAAAAGAAGAGGTCACCGAGAGAATTGATGCTTACAATGTAGGTGTTGATAATATTTATCTAGAACATGCTTTTGCATCAATCTCTCAAAGGCAATGAGAAATGGAGGATGCGGTTTCAATTCTTGTGGCTTTTAATAGAATGAAAAATGAAAGCAATACAAAGAGAATTCCGACGCTGCACTTTTTTGGCATCTACAATGGCCATGGAGGATCACAGATACATTTGGCAGAGTTTTCTTTGCATTTCCTATCACGTTTCTTCATAAGTTATTATAACAATGATGAATGTGCTCATATCTTTAATTTTAATTTATAGGCGGCCTTGTTCTATAAAGAATGCCTCAACCAGGTTCCCGTAGAGGAGTTGAAGGCTCTTGGTAGTAACATGCAAGACAAGATGCAATGGTAGCAGGTCACGAGCGCTTATTTTGAGAGAGTGAATGTTAATTATGGGATTTTTGAGGTCTAAAATGAGCCTCGTAATAGTGGAAATAATAAAATAAGATTAGATTACATCATTAAATTTGAGAAAAAAAAACTATTTTTTCAACTTGTATTTTCAACTTATCTCACTATGGGTTTACTCAAATTTCAAGAGGAAACACTCATTGAGTGAAAAATTTGATTCCTCATTCAAAGAGTACCCATGTCACATACTTTTGATAGACTCTGCTACACGAAAAATGATAAATACATGAAAAATGTGATTGCAATCACGTTTTTTCATGTATTTCTCATCTTTTGTGTAGCACGGTCCATTGAAAGTATGCAACCTGGGTACTCCTTGGATGAGGAATTAAATTTTGCATCCAAAAAGTACTCTCGCTCAAAATTTGAGTGAAACCTTATGGAGATAAGTTGAAAATAAAAGTTGAAAAAATAGTTTATTATTTTATTATTTTTTAATCTTTTTACCTTTTTACTCCAAAAGTGGTGAATCATCCCCCATGGTTGACATCATCATCTTGAATCCTATTGGTTCTTATAAATTTTATTTTGGTTGTACATTTTTCTTAGGAGGCCTATTTTAAACCTCAAAATTCTCTTAATGGAGGTCTTATTTGGTGGGATCGTGTGCATAAATGACTATCAGGATACTCAAACTGAGCCTGACATGGTCTGACGAAACCGATAAAGTGAAACAAAATTAAAAATAACCAAGGTAGATCGATCTTAACTATGGATCTATCGAGCCCATAGAGGGATCAAATATGTCAAGGTGCAAAACTCCTTTCTGAGTGCAAAACTTGAGGAAAGGTTTGCACCTTGATATATTTGATCCCTTTTAGCGCTTGATAGATTCAAAGTTAAGATGAATCTATGTTGGTTATAAAAATAATGGAAAAAAAAAATGTTATAAAACCAATGGTTCAACCGAACTTACATTTGTGTAGTCTATGTCCCTTATTTTTACAAAGTAATATAGTGATATATTGTATGTATGAACAAATATATATACAAAGTTGATGTATGCTAGATGAATATTCACCATACTTCAAGACGAATGAATCTTTGAAGAAAGGTGAGATTTAAAAGGAAGTCCATTAAAAATCCCATTGTCATGAATGATCTAGATCACCCATCATCAGAAAATGTGATCACATCTATGTGGAGGAAGTCAAAGAGAGAGTCATTTACGAACATTCTAGGTTATACTTTAAGGTGTTGTCTAATGAGGTCACAATTTTCCCCAAGTGGCAAATTTCTCGTTGGAATTTGGCAATTTGTTTTCAAGAAATTTGTCTGGGAGTGTTTAAATCATTTTTTATGGTGAAAATGGATTTAGCACCACCAAAAACCCTTGGGAGAAAGAGCATACCCCTGGTGGAGTCCCCTGGAATATCAGAAAGTGTACGTTGGAGAACCATATAGAAAAATAGAAAAAAATTGCATGGAATTAATGACCTTATCCATCTAATCCATGAGGCGGAAAAGACAAAAGCATCCAAAGTTTTCAATAAATAGCTCCAATTTAGTCTGTCATACACCTTAGATAAGTGCAATTTCACTAGTATCCCTAGCTTTATACTATGTTTAAGGGTCTGGACTATCTCATGGGAAGTCATGATCCCATCTAAGATTTTCCTACCCTCCACGAACCTCGTTTTACTCAGTATTGATTATATGCTTCAACAAAGGCTTCAGTTGTCTCACTATGATTGACAAGATAATTTAGGACACCACATTACACAAAGTTATGGGTCTAAACCCACTTGGATCACTAGAGTTAATAGCTTTGGGAATCAAAGTAAGAAAAGTAGCATTTAAACTAGACCATAACTATTGTGATCGTCTGGATATATCGACAAGGGTGTGGACATCTCTGCCAATGAAACGACAAAATGATTTGAAGAAGTATATGTTGAAGCCATCCAGGTCTAGTGCTTTGTTGATAGGCATTGCCATGATATCTTCCTCCACCTCCCTAAAACAGATTTCCCTCATGAGAGTGTCATTTTGTTCCATGGTGATCAAATGGGGAATATGATGTGTTATTTGGTTGATGGCTTCCAATCGATCTTGATCACCTTTACATAGAAAATACTTGTAAAAGGAGACCAAATTTTCTTCCATGTCTTCATGTTTCGCTAGTCTTTGCTAGTCTCGAGAGGTGAGAGAGAATATTAAGTTATTGTGCCGATGTTTAATCGTGGACTTATGTTAAAACTTAGTGTTCCATTCCTATTCTTTTATCCATTGTATATGGGATTTTTTCTTCCATAACATCTCTTTTTATTTTCTATGAGTCTCTAGAGCATGGATTAAACATCCTTCCTCCTTCACTAGACTCAAATCGTTGTTTTACTATTATTCTACATTGGAGTTCTTCCATGAGTGCTTCCAGTTTCCATTTTTCCACATGAATGTCCTCAAAATCATTCTTATTCTATATTTTTATCTATTTTTGAGCTCCTTCAATTTTCATTGTAACAATTGCATCCATTTACCTCTAGGGATCAATATTTCAAGGCACCACCTCTCTAGGTTAGACACATAGTCCAAATTTTGGAGCTAGAAGCTCTCAAAGAAGAATGGCCTATTCTAATGAGCCATTTTCAGGTCAATCTCCAATCGAATTGGCCAATGATCAGATCCCATGTTAGGAAGGATTAAAACATTCATAAACATATCCCAACCTAGGTTTATTTTGAGAGAAAAAAATGATCCAATTGGCATACCACTTGGTGTCTTCCTCCGCTTGTTGTCCATGTATGTGTACCATTGATAGACTCCACCTCCACCATCTTGATATCCTGAATAACTTCCTAGAAGAGTGCCATCGTTGGATACAGTTATCTAATCCCACCAAATTTTTCCTCTAGACCCCGGTTCAAATTAAAATCCCCACCCACTGTCCAACATTAGTCTTGATGAATCTACCTTATTTCCCTTACAACTTCTAGGAATCGTTCCTTCTTTCTAGGGATAGGGGGGCCATAATCTATGACAAATCTTACCATATCGCCTACCCTTAAGCAAAATAAAGTGACCATACTATATATTAGGGCTTGTTGCATAGTCTTGAAATATCACCATTCATGGATCCCATGCCATGGCTAGACCCCTTACACTTCCTTTCGTGTCTAGTGCCATCAGCTTACAACCCCTCCAACATATATCGATGATCTCAGCTAACTTCTCATAGAGACCTTAGTTTCCTAAAATACCATTATCTCCGGTTTTTCTTGATTGACCTTAGTCTTCAAATGTCATTGTTTACCTTTACTATTCAACCCCCTTATATTCCAAGAGATCACTTTCAATGCAAAATCAAGGAAATTTGATGGAAATACTCCCTAATTTGGATCATTTGCCTTGAGTTCAACATCTACTCCCCTTCTTCTTTGAGGGCTTACTTGGTGGTTTTCCTCCCTCTTTTTCCATTGTTGATTATTAGGGGTTAATTCATATTTATACCTTGAGATCTATTACACTTTTCTTTGGCTGATTGTAGTAGATACCCCACCAACATATTAAAGCTTTGTCAACATTGACAGTATAAGTGGCCAAAATGTTGAAGTTTATTCAATATAATTTCGTGGACTTTGTCATTTGCCCAAGTGCGAAGAAACTTGTAAACACACCCCTCCTAATGCTAAAACCCATTTAGAGTTAGAAGGAGGTGGTTACTCTGCTCACACAAATCCCAAAGTATAGGTTTGGGAATGGAGCTATTTTTTTTTAATTTTCCATTGTTTTAAATAAACAATATCACCATGTTCATCTCATCGATACAATTCCAACAATATAAATTTCACCTCAATTTGACTTCTAGTATCAAAAGTTATGGGCCTTTAAATATTGACTAATTACATCTTGCCACATCATCATGACACCTAAGTGGCACATGAAGCACCCATGTGGAGCTTAACATAACCACGTGGTGGTCCCACATTGCATGTGACACACCCACGTGGTGGTCCCACATGACACCTGATGCATCGACGTGGTGGCCCCATGTGGCATGCAGAAACCCCAAGGAAGATCGTGGCTTGCCCCTTTATCTATGGAACACAATTAAGTTTTAAAAACTAGGCCCGACCCCTAATCTCTGATTTAGGTCGGGGTCATGCTTATTACACTTGGCACTGCATTTCATTGGGTCGAGGTGGGTCTGGTCCTCTACCACCTCGATCTCCCGACCCCCTAACCTCCTGACCTACGAATGTTGAGAGTCAAGTCAACTTGCTGGAGGTCAGGAAATAAAGCTCATTGAAAGGCCTAACATCCCGACCTTTGACCTAGCCAAACTGTAAAAAAAAAAAAAACAAAAAAAAAAAAAAAAAAAAAAATACACACACACCCCACTTAAAATTTTAACTAGTTTTCCAACACTTGAACACAACATATATTATTCTAACTTTTTGAGTTTTTCAACAATAATTCTAGCACTAGAAAATAATCAAACTCATAAGGAATTCATGAATGAACCTAAGAAACATTCAATCATAGTTATGATGCAACCTAGCCAAACTGTAAAAAAAAAAAAAACACACCACTTATAATTTTAACTAGTTTTCCAACACTTAAACACAACATAGATTATTCTAACTTTTTGAGTTTTTCAAAAATACTTCTAGCACTAGAAAGTCATCAAACTCATAAGGAATTTATGAATGAACCTAAGAAACATTCAATCATAGTTATGATGCAAATTTAATGGCATTTTAAAGTGCATTCTTTAAAAAATTACAGAGAGCTGTAACAACTCATTAACGTATTAGAAAGCTCATTTTCTTTGTTCAAGCATGACAGAATGCGACCAAGGGGAATGGAATCAAGTCTTCTTTCCCTTCAATTAAGAATATACCCAATAATATGCAATAAATCTACCAATACTTATACAACAAACCAAACATGAAATCAACACAAAATTTCAAATCTTTCCATAATGTCCATTAACACTAATGGGCACTCTTTTCTACCAGTGCAACTCAACATCATCATAATAAATAATCCTTGCATCGAAGATATTAGTATAAGGCCATGCATCTCATGCATTTATGCTTTCACATCCTCATATAGCCCACAATTTATACACAGTAAAGATGCACAGTGCTATAATTTAAACAAAATCATATCATTGCAATAAGGAATATTGCATGTTAGTCACTACAAGAAATAAATGAATTCTTCCACATTTCCTTCCGACATATTTTACACAGTGACAACAACACATTGGTCAATCAAAAAGCTAAGGAAATCATGAAACATGCCATCAATAAAGATCATTTTCAGACTAATAATGAAAATAGGCATAGTTATATATAAATTATTGATTTCTTGAGAACATGAGAGATACTTATTTCAAAACTAATGGGTAGCTAATTCTGGGACTATGACTCTTCACCCAATCATAGATAACTAAAATTGTTAATTTTTCATCAAGAATTGTGAATCTATGCTGCAAATATTACTTCAAAAATTTCCAATGACATCCAAATTACAATTTCACTTCTGCAATTAACCAATGAAAATAGAGAAATAGTATATAGAACAATTATACAAATGGACAATGAAAGACAACCAAGAGATAAGAGATACAATATTTGGTCAATGACTAGGAAAAAATCCCACTAGGGGGGAAACCCTTTGCAATTCTTCTTTTATTAGATTGTCATAAAATGTTCAACGAAGAGTACAATGAGCCCATACAAAAAAATCCAGTAATGTCAACCAAACAATATCATAAATACAATCCCAGTAATAATATTGATGAAAGTAAGCTTTCCCAATATGCGGTCAACTGCCAAACTAAAACCCCAGACCCCAACCACATGGACAGAGAGTTGTGTGTGTGATTGAGATGTTGCAAATGCATGGATGAGCTTGCATGCCTATGGTTATAGTTGAAGATTCCTTAAAAAGCCCTAATCACATGTGTGAGCCTTAGACCCTGCAATTTCAGATCTGTTCGAACCAAATTCCATGAATTCACTTCATACTTGTGCGAACCAATCTAAAGAAGAGAGAAGAAGAAGATGCTTGATGATGATGTCCAAATGGGGGTCACTTGACTTGTATTTATAGGATTCTAAGGGTGTCCAATTTCATTTTAGGGCCAACCTGTCCTTTTGTGCACATGTGGGTTTCACTTCAAAAATACACTTTCCCTTGTCTAAATCTAGTGCTTCAAAGGTCAAAATTGGTCCTCTCAGAAAGAGGAATCTAGTCCCATGATTGGAATTGATCATTGAGCTACCAAATTAACACTTCCTCTTATATAGGTAGAAATTCCAAACGCAACATGTGATCATCATATGTATCCTGTCATGAACATCCCAACTCATCTCATATTGTATTTGTTCATCTCATGCTAAGCATTATCAAATCTAACGAAGAAGAAATGTTTTAGGTGAGCTATAGCTACCACCCTGACTATGTCACCATCAGGGAGACTGCTACCACTCGAAATCATTATCATCATCATCGGGGAGCCATAACTACCACCCATAACTAACAAAAATGGGTGATATCAACCTACCTCACTGCTTAGGGGTCGCACTCTATCCCAAAGTGACTAAAAATAGGTGAGATAAACTTACTAAAGGTAAGGATCACACTCTACCCTATTGTCCCTAATCATCTAACTTAACCTTAAAAATTTAGATGGTAGAACACTTGTATCCACTAACTTGGGTGAGATCCACCTACTAAAAGGAGTAGAGATCACACTCTATTCCAAGTCCCTCATCCCATTGGCCATATGGGGAGGTTATCCCACAAAGTGGGTAGGATGCTAACTGATGCATAATTTAACTAGGGAAATCATAGGTCTCTACACCATATTAATCAAAGGTCCCTCATCCTTAAAAGCTCATCAACTCCATCCCTCACCTTGGGAGCTCAACTAAGGGGGGAGAGCACTGCTCAATTTTCTTGATTAGATCAGACCTTTATCTAAAAGGGTCATCCCAATTAGTACAAGCCGCTATTTGAATACCAATAACTTCCATTTTGGCAAAGCCTTGATGAGGATATTAGATATCTACTCATTTGTCGAAATGTGGAGGAGTCTCACGGCTCCTCTTTGCACCATATCTTAGATGTAATGATATATGATCTCTATATGCTTCGACTTGTCATGGAACACATGATTATTTGATAAACAAATCCCACTCTTGTTGTCACAATATATAAATGTCATTTTGAGGTCCTACTCAAATAGCTCTCCAAAGAGCTTCTTCAACCAAATTTCTTCACAACTTGTTAGGCTGGCTGCAATATACTTGGAGTCATCAGTGCTAAGGGATATATAGTTATTCTTCCTTCTCATCCATGATATCATGGAAGATCCAATACTAAAACAACATTCAGAAGTAATCTTCCTGTCGAAAACACTGCCAACCCAATTTGCAACTTTATATCCATGTAGTCTAACAAATACAATGGTATATCTCAATCCAAGGTTAATAGCCCTATGTAGATATCTCAATACATGCTTGGCATTGACCCAATGTACATGGTGTGGATCAGTCATAAACTGGCTCAAAGTGTTGACTGTGAAACATATGTCAGGGCGAGTGTTGATAAGAAACATGAGAGAACCAACCAATTTTCTATACTCAGAAGGGTTTGCTAGGTTTGGTCCGGCAACCTCTACACATAGATTCTTGAAATTAATCTCCATAAGTGTAGGCAAGGACTTGCATTCAACCATGTCAGATCTCTCTAACAATTTCAGAACATATTTCCCTTGTGAAAGGAAAATTTCTCTTGGTCTTTTTATACTTCTAATGCAAGGAAATAGTGCATCAAAACAAGGTCTTTCATCTTGAATTCAGTATCCAAATCCCTCTTACATTCAAGAATGAGAGGGTTTGCACCTGACAATAATAATTCATCAACATCTAATACAAAAATGAGAGGCATTCCTTTGACCTATTTGAAGTACATGTTTGGATCAACATTTCTCCTTGTGAATCCCAGCTTCATCAAGTAACTGTCAATGCGAGCATACTAGGCATGAGGGCCTTGCTTCAATCTGTAAAGATCTTTATTCAATTGGTACACATGGGTCTTCCTATCATGAACTTCAAATCCTGGAGGTTTCTCAACATATACTTCTTCTTGAAGCAACCCATGAAAGAAGGAAGTCTTCACTTCCATATGGTGAAGAGTCCAACTCTAGCTAGTGTCAAGTGTAACAATGGATCAAATGGTAGTGTAGCGAGAAACTGGAGCAATTATATCATCATAATATTATCCCTCTTTTTGGGGGAACCCTCGGGGTATGAACGGTTCTTTCCTTGTATTTTTCGATGCTTCCATGCTTGATTTTGTAGATCCATTTTGAAGTCACTATTAATTTTCCCTTCGGGCTCAACACATCATCCCATACATCATTCTTCATAATTGACTTGTATTATTTGGCCATAACATCCTTCTAGACTTGTTCCTTCACAAATTCTTCAAAGGTGGGAGGCTTAGCTTGAATCATATTACTCATTGATATAACATATCCCTTGTACGTGCATGTCTTCTTGCTTTCTCTAAATGACCTTCTAGTGGGAATACATCTCTTGGCATCCTGTAATGTGTCAGGAAGCCAAAGTGGCCTCTTCCTGGTAGGGGGATCACATGGAGGAGGATCCAAAGGATCCATAGGCTCCATGGGATCATCAAAAATGTCTCTTGTGGATTCATGTATGGAATGACCTTCTAAGATATTGATATCATCATTATTCTTTTTAGGGGAGGAGGTGAAGGGAGGTTCCTTTCTTTTCCAATGGAAGCATCTTCATCAAATGTTACATACCTGCTAATTTCAACCTTCCTTTGACTAGGAATATATATTCTAAATACTTTAGAATTTTCGCAATATCCAACAATTGTACCTTTTCTTCCTGTGGCTTCGATCTTGTTCCTTTTGTCCTTCGGCACATGAAAATATATGGGGCAAGAAAATATATGGAGATTACCAAAATCGTACTTGACACCTATGAATAATTCTTCGAGAGTTTTTCCTATTCAATGCTTGATGAGGAACCCTGTTTTTAACATATACCATTGCAATAGTAGCTTCTACCGAAAGAAAATTTGGCAATTTTTCATCATGGAGGATGGCTCAGGAAACTTCTACAATAGACTGATTCTTTCTCTCAAACACTCCATTTTGTTTGGGATTTTATGGCACAATAGTCTCCTTCTTGGTACCTTATTGCAAACGTCTATGAATTCATTTGAGATGTATTCCCCAGTGTTGTCAGACCTAAAGACCTTAATTTTCTTTCATATTTGATATTCTACCAAAGCTTTGAACTCCTTGAGCATTTCGAAGGCCTCATCCTTGTTCTTCAAATAATATACCCATGTATTTCTTGAGAAATCATTGATGAAGGTAATGTAATAGAGATGACCACCAAGTGAGTGTTAGGCGTCAATCCACATATATTAGAATGTAAGAGATGGAAGATGTCTTTTGTCTTGTTCTCGCTAGACAGGAATGGTACCCTTGCCTTCTTTCCACTAGCATTCCCTGAACATACTCCATCATGTTGAGTTTGAACATCAAGGATCCCAGAGACTAACTTCTTCAATTTCAGAAGAGTATCATAATGTAGATGGGCCAATATTTTACGCCATATCTCACTTTTATGATTAGTATCATGGATCAATGATAAAAGAGGTCTTCAAGTGACTCTATAGAGTCCCTCAAATCCAGATTCAAATGTGAAGCCATCTCTCATAGGGGATCCAACAAGACAAGTAAGTACTTTTACCTTGATGAATGCAACCATCGTTCCTTTGTCTTTCAAGGTAGATATGAATACCATATTCTTCTTTAATCTTGGCACATACGTCACATCACGTAGCAAAAAATATTCCCCAGATTCTAAGTTAAATTTTATAGGCCCAAAGCCTTTAACTGGATGAGTGGAGTTATCTCCACGAATAATCTTCAAGTTGGACTCCTTCTCCACAAAGTTATAGAGAACCTCCTTATATATAGAGAAATGATGGGTGGCCCCACTATCAACCAACCAACTATCACAAGTATAGAAAGGAGGGGAACTAGTAAGTGAAAAAAATAATAACATATTTAGTTTGATTAATAACATTACTTTCATACCTAGAATTTCTTGACCTCTTTTGTGGATGATAGATTTTTTCACGATCATCAAGAGAGTTTCTTATTCTTCTATCATTCCTTCCTCCATCTCTTCTATCATCTCTTCTATCATATGACCTATTGTTGTTGTAAGACCTTGAAGTGTTTCTTCTTGCAACATCTCTCTTCTCAGGAAATATGGAGCATAGTGACCTCTTTTATGAAAATTGTAACTTTCAACATCTCTATCTCATCTTCTTTGGTTCTTGGAATCTCGTTTGGCTTGAGGATGTCTTCTTTCATTAGATGAATTTCCCTTTCCTTGCTTCTTGTTTTTCTTCTTCCCTTGAGTAACAAAGGCAGCTGACTCTCCTTCATTTAGCCTTTGAATTCTTCCCCTGGATATCATTAATATTTCTCCTTGATTACATATAGAAAGTGGATCATCAAAAGTAAGGATCCTTTCTCTATTGTTGATAGGAGTAGTGAACATGTCCCATGATTAAGGAAGACCGCTAAGGGCATTCATCACCAATTCCATGTTAGGTACAATTTCTTGAGCAATCAGAGTTGATCCCTGATTTCAGTGATTCTCATGAATAATGCTTTTACAGTCTCTCCCTTGTGCATCTTATATTTCTTGAGTTAATTTTTCAAATCCATAATGTGGCTCAAAATTTTCACTTCATACATGACCACAATTTTATCTTACATTTCCTTGGATGTTTTCAAAGAAGAAATATAAACAAGTAGATGATCTCTTAAAGAATCAATAATAATATTCTTAGCTTTAATCTCACCTTTCTTGTACTTGGACTTGGAAATATGAGATGGATTTCTGGTGGTGGTGAACTCTCCCCTTACATGTATTCTATGACATCATACTCATCTAAGGTGACATTGATCCTAGTCTTCCAAGCTACAAAGCCAAATGCATCAGCTAACTTTTCATTATCCTTGAAGTATGAGGTAGAACTTTCTTACCATAGAAAAATTCAACTGCTAGAGGATGGATGCTCTTGCTCTATGTCTCTTGGGCTTGTCTTTACCTCAACTCTAATACCATGTTAATTTTTCATCAAGAATTTTTCTATGTTGCAACTATTACTTCAATAATTTCCAATGGCATGCAAATTACAATTTCACTTCTTCAATTAACCAATGACATTAAAGCAATAATAGCTATAACAATTATACAAATGCATAATGGACGACAACCAAGAGACAAGAGGCACAATATTTGCTCAATGACCATGGAAAAACCCCACTAGGGGGAAAACCCTTTGTAATTCTTCTTAAATTATATTTTCATAAAATGTTCAGTAGAGAGTATAATGAGCCCATACAAAAATATCCAGCAATATCAACCAAAGAATGTTAGAAATATGATCCTAGAAACAATACTTGTCAGAGTAAGATTTCCCAATCGGCTGTCAACTGTCAAACTGAAACCTTAGATCCAAACCACATGGAGGGAGAGTTATGTGTGCGGTTGAGATTGTTGAAATGTGGCAACAATAATATTCCAATTTTAATTTGTCCTTGAATTAAAATTGAGAATTAAAATTCGAATTTAGTCTCACCAGCTGCTTGAAAAATAATTAATTAATTCATCTTGAGTTAATTAGTTGGAGAAATTTAAGCTAGAAGTCTTTGTGAAGTCATGCAACAGTTGTCCCTTAAATTAAGGAGATTATCCCTTGATTAAGGAGATAAGAGTGAGGTGTATTTGAGTTTTAATTAGTTAGATCAGTTAACTGAGTTAAGTCTAGTTAAATTAGTTCCAAACGGTTTGAGGAACTAATTGTGAGTTCAGTTAGTTAATGTATGCATGCATCAAACTAGTGTACTCTAGATAATTGAAGATTCTCTCATCGATAACTCATGCATGTTAGTTAAGAGAAAGGCCCAGTTGAGATTAATGATAGGGACAATGTATTATCAATTGTAAGAATTTTCCTATAAGGAAAACTCTTGCATGCAGAAGGAATTCATTCCTTGAGATTTGCATAGTTTTATAGGGTGTAAGATCATTGTGAGTGATCAGTGTCACACTTGGTGACAGCTGGAGCACCCAGGAGAAATTGCACAAGGAAATAGGAGGCTTGGAGGGCAAAGGATAAGGCATATGAGTAGTCTATTTTGTCTATGAGAAGTGTGAGGGATTGTATTGAGAGATGGATAGTTGTGAGAGCTAAAGCAGTGTGTAATCCTGAAATATTTCCACTTGTATAATAATACTGATAGCGGGGTTTTTAGCTGAGGCTTTCCCCAGAGTATTCTTCTTTGTTTCATGTGTATTGATTCTTCTTCTCTGTTATATGTGTTCCGCTTGATCTTGTTCAGATCTATTCAACTTCTGCAAGTTTGATTGTAGAAGTAGATTAAGTATTTTGATTTAGTTATATTGCATAATCAGGTTAATCTATAGTTAGAATTTCTACATGGTATCAGAGCAAAGGTGATTGAATCTGTGAATAGTATACTGAGAAGGGAAATTTGAAGTTTGAAGTTCTTGGTTGCAGGAGCAAAATCTAATTCTTATCATACTTCAAAGTTCACCAATGGCGTTCAATGGCTTGAGACTCAAGTATGCTCTAGATGGTAGCTTGAATTACATAGCATGGAAAGATCGCATGTAAGCTATATTAGAAGACAATTGCTTGAAGGAATTCATTGACCAAGAAATCCAAAAGCCTGCTTCAACTAATACTCAAGAGTTGGCTGAATGGAAGAAGTTTGTGGCGAAGACAAGACGAATCATCCTGGAGGGAGTTCGAGACCATATTGTCTCGAGTCTCCGTGGGAAGGATACTCCATTTTCAATGTGGAAGACATTGAAGGACCTATACTAGAGTAGTAGCAACCAAAGGAAATTGGCGCTCAAGGATAAGCTTTAAAGAATCAAGATGGAGAAGGGAAACACTATTTCCACATACCTGAACAAGCTCACCACATGTAGAGATGAGATTAGTAGTGTGGGATTAACTATTGTCGATGATGATATGGTGAGTCTCTCTCTCCTCGGCCTTCCAAAGAGCTAGAATAGCTACCAGGACTTTGTGAATGGAAGGGAGAAATTGCCAGATTGGGAATGATTGTGGTCAAATTTGATGCAGGAGGACATCAGGAGGAGCATACGAGATGGTTCTTCATCTAAGCATGATGATGAAGAAAATTTGGCCTTAGCAAGTAAGAAAAGGAAAGGGAAAGGGAAGGCTTCCCATTCCAAATTGAATTCTTCTCATGGAGGGAAGAAGATTGACAAATCTAAAGTGGGATGCTTTAATTGTCATGAGATGGGCCATTATGCAACTAATTGCCCATTGAAGAAATCCAAGAAAGGATCCTCGAAAGGATCAGAAGGTATCGCATTAGCCTCTTAGTTCGAATTGGATTTTACCCTCATCGCATGCATGGCTTCATCGATGGTGGGTTGTGTCTGGTATCTTGACAGTGGAGCCTCATTCCACATTATCAGCGATAAAAGTTTATTCAATACCTTGGAGGAGAAATACCTCAAGATGCACATAGAGATGGGTGACAACGGAAAGTAAAATGTTTCAGGAGTAGACATGGTTTCTTTTCAAAGGGAGCATGGATCTCCTTTCACCTTGATAGATGTGAAGTATGCACTTGGATTGAAGAAGAACTTGGTATTGGTCACGATGTTGGACGACAAAGGCAATGATGTTGTCTTGAGTAAAGGAAAGGCATTCGTAAGACACATAACCACAGGTCAGACCAAGAGGATTGGGATTCGAGTGAAGAATCTCTATAAACTAGAGGTGGATGATTGTGCTGCATTGAGTTCAAAAGCAGAATTGGTACAAAGCCAAGACATTGGCGAGTTATGCCATAGGTGGTTGGGCCATTTACATCATGAGGCCTTGAAGATAATGCAATAGATCTCTACTGGACTTCCTAAAGGTAAACTTGAGCAAGTTGACACATGCAAAGGTTGTACCTTGGGTAAGTACACAAAGTATTCCTTTTATGATAAAGACAGTTGAGTCAAAGCTATCTTAGAGCGAGTTCATACTGATTTTTGTGGACCATTCTTGACGGAATCCACCACGAAGAAAAGGTATTATGTGATTTTCGTTGATGATTTTTCTCGTAAATCTTGGATTTATTTCATGTAGAAGAAGAACCAAACCTTCTAAAAGTTTTGTGAGTTCAAATCTTTGGTTGAGAAAGAATCTGGGAAGAAGATAGAGGCCTTGAGAAGCGACAACGGTGAAGAACATGCCTCTCAAGAGTTTAAGGAATTCTGTGCAATGGAAGGAATTAAATGAGATTTGACAGCTCCCCATAACCCACAACAGAATGGGGTGGCCGAGAGGAAGAACATAATGATTTTAGGGGCAACACAAGTGATGCTGCAGGACCAAGTCCTACCACTTCATTTGTGGGCTGAGGCATGCAACACAACGGTCTATTTGTGTAATAGAAGCCTTCATCACATACTTGGGATGAAGACACCAGAGGAAGCTTTCTCCGGTAAGAGACCAGATGTGGATCACTTCAGGACCTTTGGCTCATTGATATATTTCCATGTGACCAAGTATGCTCGGAAGAAGTTTGAGCCGACAGTAGAGTTGGGGATACTTGTGGGGTACATTGATACACCCCACAACTATTAGGTGTACTTGCCTACCAGTCAGAAGATCGTGGTTCGCAGAGATCTCAAGTTTGATGAGCAGAAGGCCATGTGAGTTTCCCTTGAGAGGGAGCTCCAACTAGAGGCTATGGAGGAACTTTTGGTTCCTAAGGAGGAGAAGCCTTAGACTGATGCAAATCAGTTGCATGTAGAGGTTCCATGAGTAGAGACATCCACTCAAGTAGAGTCTTCCAAAGATGGATGAAAGTGCACAAGAGAAGCTGACAGATTGTTGTCGGATGCGAGAGAGAATGTGGGAAAACCATCTTCTCAGTGCAACTAGAGGAGGTCACTTGATAGGTACACTGGATACATGGCCCTTGTTTGGGAATGTATTAAGACTGAGCCATCTTCCTTTGAGGAAGCAGTGCAGCAACCGATTTGGGTTGATGCTGTGGTGGAGGAGTATGACTCCATAGTTCGGAATAGTGTTTGGGATGTGGTTCCAAGACTGAAGAACATGTCAGTTGTGAGTTCCCGTTGGCTTTACAAGGTAAAGCAAGCTGCTGATGGTAGTGTGAAAAAGCATAAGGCAAGATTTGTTTCCCATGGCTTTTCACAGGTTGAGGGGATTGACTATGATGATACGTTTTCTCCTGTCGCAAGGTACTCATCTATCAGATCAATGTTGGCACTATCAGCATAAATGGGTTGGAAGATCCATCAAAGGGATGTGAAGACTACATTCCTCAATGGCAAGATTGAGGAAGAGGTGTACATAGAGCATCCGAAAGGTTTTGGGACCTTCGATCATGAGTCACATGTGTTTCGACTCAAGAGAGCTTTGTATGGGTTGAAGTAAGCACCTTGTGTTTGGTACACTAGGATCGAAAACTACTTCACCCGGTTAGGCTTCACAAAGAGTGAAGTGGATGTGAACCTATATCACATCATTGTGAAAAGGTAAGCCATTGATAATTATTTTTTATGTTGATGATCTCATATTAATAGGTGATGATCAGTTGATCATGCCTTTGAAGGAGGACCTTGCAAGAGAATTCAAGATGAAAGACATGGGTCTCATGCACTACCTCCTTGGCATGGAAGTTTGGAAGAAGCATGGGGAAGTGTTTTTGTCTGAAGGGAAGTATGCCAATGATATACTCAAGAGATTCCACATGGATAAGTGCAAGCCCATTCAGACTCCTCTAGCAGGTAACTAGAGTAAGGAGGATGCTACTTCAGGAGAAGTAGTAAAGGCTACTGTGTATCAGCAACTTGTGTGTTCACTGATGTATTTAATGAACACATGACTATATTTGTGCTATGCGGTGAACCAGCCGAGTCAAGCAATGGTTCAGCCTACCAAGATGTTTTGGAAGGCAACTAAGCATGTTTTGAGATACCTCACAGGCACATCTCAATATGGATTATGGTACATATGGATAGAGGGAGTGAAGCTATAGGGCTTCACTGATGCAGATTGGGCAGGGAATCCATCAGATTGGAAGAGCACATCAGGAGGAATTTTCAACCTTGGGTCAGCTGTAGTTTCTTGATATAGCAAGAAATAGAGGTCGATTGCACTCAACGCAGCAAAGGTGAATACATGGTTGCAAGTCAGACAACATGTGAGGTCATTTGTATGCGGAAAATTCTAGTTGGTTTGTTTGATCATAGGATGGATCCAATTTTGATCTATTTCAATAATCAGAGTTGTATCAAACTCTCTGAGAATCCAATATTTCATGATAGGTCCAAGCACATTGACAACCGGTATCATCATCTCAAAGGCTGTGTGGTAAACAGGATCATGTTGTTGCAGTATATTTCGACTGCGGAGCAAGATGCTAACATTTTGACAAAGGCATTGTCAAAGTGTAAATTCAAGTTCCATAGAGACAGGATCGTGGTGGTAGATAATCCCTTTCTTTTTGAGAGGGAGTGTTGAAATGTGGAACCAAGAATATTCCAATTTCAATTTGTCCTTAAATTAAAATTGAGAATTAAAATTAAAATTTAGTCTCACCAGCTGCTTGAAAAACAATTAATTAACTCATCTTGAGTTAATTAGTTGGAGAAATTCAAGCTAGAAGTCTTTGTGAAGTCATGCAACAGTTATCCCTTAAATTAAGGAGATTATCCCTTGATTAAGGAGATAAGTGTGAGTTGTATTTGAGTTGTAATTAGTTAGCTTAGTTAACTAAGTTAAGTCTAGTTAAATTAGTTCCAAACAGTTTGAGGAATTAATTGTGAGCTCAGTTAGTTAATGCATGCATGCATCAAACTAGTGTACTCCAGATAACTGAAGATTCTCTCGTCGATAACTCATGCATGTTAGTTCAGAGAAATACCTAGTTGAGATTAATGAAAGGGACATTGTACTATCAGTTGCAAGAATTTTCCTTAAGGAAAACTCTTGCATGCAGAAGGAATTCATTCGTTGATATTTTTCAGTTTTACAGGGTGTAAGATCAGTGTGAGTGATCAGTGTCACACTTGGTGATAGCTGGAGCACCCAAGAGGAACTCCGCAAGGAAATAGAAGGCTTGGAGGGTAGAGGAGAAGGCATATGAGCAATCTATTCTATCTATGAGTAGTGTGAGGGATTGTATTGAGAGTTGGATAGCTGTGAGAGCGAAAGCTATGTGTAATCCTGATATATTTCCACTTGTATGATAATACAGATAGCAGGGTTTTTAGCTGAGGATTTCCCCAGAGTATTCTTCTATGTTTCATGTGTATTGATTCTTCTTCTCTGTTATATGTATTCCGCTTGATCTTGCTCAAATCTATTCAGCTTCTGCAAGTTTGAATGTAGAAGTAGATTAAGTATTTTGCTTTAGTTATATTGCATAACCAGGTTAATCTACAGTCAGAATATCTACAGAGATGTTCAAACTACATGGATGAGCCTGCATGCCTACAGTTATAGTAAAAAAATCCTTGAGACAAGCCTTCAGTTGGAAACAAAAACCCTAATCACATGTTCGAGCCTTAGACCCTGTAATTTCGAGCCTGTGCAAACCAAATTCCACGAACTCACTTCAGACCTATGTGAACCAATCCAAACAAGAGAAAAGAAGAAAATTCTTGATGATGATGTCTAAATTAGGGTCATTTGACTTGTATTTATAGGCTTCCAAGGGTGTCCAATTTAATTTTAGGTCTGACCTTTCATTTTGTGCATATGTGGGCTTCACTTCAAAAATACACTTTCCCTTGTCCAAATCCAATGCTTTAAAGGTTAAAAATTTGTCCTCTTAGAAAGAGGAATTTAATGCCATGATTGGAATTTGTCATTGAGCTACCAAATTAACAACAACCAAGTCTCACATGTAGTAATCGCCCCTGAGCCAGATTCTAGAGGTTTAGGGATCTTTTGCTTCAGGGCTTAAAACACATTCATCATCTAAAACATGGACTCCAAAGATTCACCCATCTCCGCCCTCCAACTAAATTGAAACCAATAAATCAAACAGGGATTCTAGAGACCAACTTTCTCCACCCTTCAAAACTCAGCATTGTGGTTCCACTCAATGTAGGGATTCCATAACCCATAGTAAAATCAAAATACAGTAAGGAATCATTCGAAAATCCTCTAGCAATTTTTCAGGATCAATTCATCCACCCCAACCCTTTGGGTTTTCCTAATAAACACCATATCCACCCTCCACGCCAATGAGGAATCGAGAGGAAATCAATTCCTCACCTAATGATTTCTTCTACCTCCTTTTCCAATGAAAAAATTCATTCCTTTCTACTTTTCAACCTCTCTTTGTATTCCAATTTCTCCTTCGAGTGTTTTTGCCTTGCATTCTTCCTTTTTCCAATTCTCTCTTCTCCATCTTTCCCTTTTTCTTTCTCCTTCTATTCCAAATATTTTCCAGCAATTCAATTTTCCTCTTCTTGACCTTTTGAATTCTTGATTCTAATTTTATGTACATTAATATTATTTCCAATAAGCAATCACCCCATCCCTTTGGAATCTGTGTCCCATTACTCAACCCATTTTTTTTTTTAATCAAATGTTTACATTGTATACATTATATAGATTAATTTGGGTTGTCACAAACTTGTCCGCTTGGGGGAACACCGTCCTCGATGTTCTCATTCCATATGCAACACCAAAACATGATTTAAGGAACACAAACAACTCTATACAATATTTACAATTATAAACATATTCTTCAAACAACAAATAGAAAAGGATATGTTTCCCTCATTGAATCAACCATTTACCAAGTGGATTCCTAGGAAATATTGGATCTCCCCAAATAATATTGGAGCTCCCCACGATGACACACTTGGCCATATGTAACCCTTAAAAATGATCTCTTTCAGTTGTAGATTTAACTCAACCAACTTAGGTGTACTCATACGATACGATGCCTTGGATGCTAGTGTTGATCTAGGCATTAATTTGATAAGGAAATCAACGTATTTAAGAGGAGGCAACCCCTGAATATGAACTAGAAACACATCTCTGAATTTTTGCAACACATACTTCTCTAACACTTCAATCTCCTCTTCCCTGGTGCTGTCGTTGGCTTTTTCATCGCTGAAAATTTCCTCAACAAATAATTTGCAGCCTTTTTGGCAACTACGCTTAGCTTGCATGTTGGTAATTAGTCTCACTGACTTTGGCTTTTGCTTACCCTATAAGAATTTTCTTTCTCCAACATCATTCAAGCATTCAATTTATTTTTCATAGGAGTCAACTTTAGTTATGTGCGTATACAACCAGTCCATGCTCAATAATAGGTTGTACGCACCCAATGGAAACAAAGTTAAATGTGTTTTAGTTGACATATTGTGGAGCTCAAATGCACATGATCTCACCCAATAATTGACTTTTCTCTTTTTCCCCATTGTTATTTCAATTAACCAAGGTTCTGCATGCAAATATTTGGCTAGCTTGCACTTTTCCACCAGCTCTGGACTGATATAACTATAACCAGAACTAGGATAAACTAAAATAGAAATGATATGATTACACAACTTACCTTCCATCTTAACGATGGATTCCTGGTGGTATTCCTAGTGATATCACAACTACATAAATTCTGGGACTCTATGCCACATCCCCCAAATTTCGAGTTTCCTAAGCATTGTAAATTTTTGGACCTACATTTTTCTAGTGTGGGAAGTCTCCCTTCTAGTGCTTTTTCCCATAATTTCAACATTTCAACTGCTCATTATTTTCAAGTTTTATTTGTTCTCCTTCCTACTGATGCATACTACCTTTAACAGCTAGACTAGATTTATGTTGAAATTGATTTTCACTACATGAATGCATTCCTTCCTTCTTGTCCACAATTTTCTTGGGCCATTTGTTTTTATCCTTACTATCGTTCATAACCTTCCAATCACGTTTAAAATATGGCATTCACTTTGCTTGTTCATAATAGTGCTTTAATTTCTTCATAGCTGTTGGCTAGTTGAATCGTTTGTAAATTAAACATTCAAGTACCATATTAATTATCGACCAGGGAAAGTCCTTTTATTTCAAAGGCACTGCGTATTGTATGTACTTAAAGTCCAAAAGCATCAAAAGCTGTAGTATACGTACTTCTTACGTTATATCATTACAATACTTTAAAATGAAAACAATTAATTAGAATTACAAATCTGAGAAACGAAATAATGAACGTTCTGCTGGCAGAGGATCAGGACCCTATCCTCCAGATGGGGATGTCCAGCACCTGCCCCTGTTATCAGAATTGCTAATGCACACAGCACTCTCATTCACCGGTGAGAAACAAACTCAAAAAGCAATGAAACAGAGTACTAGTAAAGCAAAGAATACCAGAGGTAATGCTGTCAAATCCACACAGAGTACCGAGAAGAACTTACCAACATCTACACAATCAACAGGAAAGTAAATGGGTGAATCTTGTGAGGAAGGTGGGCCCAGTCCTTCTCACAAGATTCCCCGAGAAGTCGAAGACGGATTTAAGTGCTCAAAACCAGTTTTATATTCATCTGCCAAAAAGATTAAGTACAATGGAACTCAGACCTGCTGATGTTCTTCAAAACCTTAGTTACAGACCGACTATTGACATCCCGTTTCATGTAGATGTCTCCTCTTTATAGAGGAGACATCTATTACAATAGAATGTTACACCTTTTCAGTTAATCCTTTGTGTCAAAAATAAGCAAATTAGAATGCTGTTACAATGATATGATAATGCATCTTTTTCTGGAGCTTTGGCTGTTACACGACGGATAAATGATTGTCTTCTCGAGATTGTCATATCCTTCGCCATTTCCCCATGCTGTTCGTGCTGACTGTATGCTTCTTCTCTAAACTTCCGCTTGATTATGCCACGTTACCATTCTTTAGATAGTTGCCATCTGTTGTCCGTGGCTATTACAAAATAGCTCGCTTTAGGTAATTACTGTTGCTGGTATTGTGGCAACTGCGCAGTTGCTGTTTCTGGTGTTGCAGCAACTGCGTAGTTGCTGTTCTTCGTGTTGTAGCAACTATTCATTATACTCCTGCAAGCTTATGACAGTTGTTTGACAATTTTAGTCAGCGTTTCCAAGGATAAGTAAAAAGATATTTACGAATATGAAATAAACAATTAAATATAGACTTGCGGAAGGTTACTTCATACCTTGGGGTTAATATGTCATTATGAAATAAAAGCTTTTTCTTATGACTGTAAAAAGGGTAAATATACGGCAAAAGATAAGGTCAAAAATTGGTCAATTGTGAGTCCCAACAATAGCATCCAAAGTTTGTGGTTCATAAAACTCTATGCGGTATTTAAAATGCATGAGAAACCAACTAATAAATCATTGAACTTTTTCCTTCTCTTCTTTTAGATATATCACATATGTCAACAATTCCAGAAAATTTGTAATATATTCTTAATCTATCAGTTGTCCCATTTTAATCTCATAAAATGCCTTTGCCTTATTGTCGTAATATATTTCTAATAGGTATTTGTCTCTAAATAATATATCAAACTCGCTCCATGTTAATTCTCTTCATTTATGCATTTGACATTCTTCAAATCCTCCCGCCATATATCTGTTTTTATTTTCAAATTATAGGTGGTCGCTTTTGCTTTCATGTTTTTAGAATAATCATGTATTCTAAAGAATTTCTTCATGCCAAGCCACCATGCTTTCCATCTTTATATTTCTTCATTTCTCCATCAAATGTAGGTGGTTTGGCCTTCTTAAATTGTTTAGGAATATAGTCCCTTTTTTTCCTTTTATGATGATGATAATGATGAGAATGGTGATGATATCTCCTAGTAGCAATGTTAGAATGTCTACTAGAGTGATGCTCATGAGTGTTGATTTTCATTTTTAGTGTGCTAAATGGTTCCTCTCCTCTCACAACATCCTCACTTTATGCTCTAAGCTTCTTCCTAGGCCTACCACCATCTTCCCCATTTGTTTACTCTTTTGACCCCAAAGAGTGTTGCTTTCCTCTATGACTAGTTCCCTACTCATGCTTCCTTTGTCTCTACAACTCTCTGATGCTTTACAATATAACTTCATTTACCTCCACATGATTTTCTCGATATTTGATCAACCTTTCATTATCTGCTTTGCAGATTTAGATCTCAACCTTCTTGCTTTTCAAGGTATCCATCCAATTAGGAGAATTTACCTCTATCGCTTGGCTAACTAATCTTTCTTCTTCATTCATCCATACTTCTCCATACCCATGTTGGGATTGATCAAAGCTGTATTGTACCATTCTTATCCTCAATTATTCTTCTTTCCATGTCTGTTGTTGCTTGTGATGTTAGACACATGATAGTATAAATAAATAACAATAAATCATGTTATGAACTTGCCTTTGCATAGTTTCCATGATAAGGCTTGTTGTAACAAACAAGCATGCATGCATCCCCAAATACATATTTTTGTTAACAAAAATTGTTAGCTCATCAATAATAATAAAGACATATATCAACGATGCGTGCATGCATTCAATCATTCACACAAGCAGCTAAACATGTTGCTTATTTTCTCATGGTAGAGCCCATCTGATCTAAGTGCCGAACTTGGATGCTCTGATACCACCTATAAACATAACCCTCCTAACCCCAAACCATAGATAAGTTAGAAGGAGGTGGTTACTCTTTTGACCCACCTCCCAAAGTAGATTTATGGGAACGAGAGCTAAAATATTTGACTTTTTGTGATTTTTTTTTCCAGAATTTTAAATAAACAGCATCATTGTGTTCGCCTCCTCAAGACGATTCCAACTATATAACTTTCATCTCAGTCTAACTTATAGATTAGAAGTTATGGCCCTTTAAATATTGGCTAATTACATCTCACCATGTTATCATGACACCTAAGTGGCACCTAACACACCCACGTGGCACTTGATGCACTGATGTGGCGGTCCCATTTGGCACCTAACACACCCACATGGCGGTCCCATGCGGTAGGCACAAACACCAAGGAAGGTCAGGGCCGACCCCTTTCTCTGTGGTGCACAACTAAGTTTTAAAAATTGGGCTTGACCCCTTACCTCTGACCTAGGTCGAGGTCAACCCTATTACACTTGGCATTTCATTTCATTAGGTTGGGGAAGGTTTGACCCCCAATTGCCCTGACCTCTCGACCTATAGGTGCAAAGATTTAGTTCATCCTGTGAAAGATCGGGAAGTAAAGCTCATCGGAGGTTGGGCGTTCTAGTCCGACCTCCCAACTTATGACCTAACCAACCTATAAAAAAACAAAAAATAACTTAGAATTTCAGCCAATTTTCAAGCACTTAAACTTAGAATATTTTTTTTTTACCTTTTCGAGGTTTTCCAACAATACTTTCAGCACAAGAAAATTATCAAACTCATAAGGAATTTAGAAAAGAACCTAAGGAACATTCAATCATAGTTATGATAGAAATTTAATGGCATTTTCAAGTGCATACTTTACAAAATTTATAAAGAGTTGTAACAACACATTAACAAACTAGAAAACTTATTTTCTTGGTTCATGCATGAGAAAATGCAACCACAGGGAATGGAGTCAATACTTTCTACCCTTCAATTAAGAACTTACCCAATAGCATGCAATAAATCATCCAATACTTATGCAACATATTAAACATGAAAACAACACAAGATTTCAAATCTTTCCATACAATCCATTAACCTTGTTCGACAGTCTTTTCTACCAGTGCAACCCAACATCATCATAATAAATAATCCCTGCATACAAGATGTTAGTATAAGGCCATGCATCTCATGCGTTTTTTCTTTCACATCCCCATATAGCCTACAATTTATAGAGAGTGAACATGCACAATTGTGTAATTTAAACGAAATCATATCACTGCAATAAGGAAGATTACATGCTAGTAAGTGCAAGAACTAAATCAACTCTGCCACATGTTGTTCCAACACCTTTTACAAAGTGACAACAACACATTAGTCAATTATAAATCTAAATAAGTCACAAATCATGCCATCAATAAACATCATTTTCAAACCAACAATGAAAATAAGCATAGTTATATATAAATTCTTGATTTCTTGAGAACATGAGAGATATTTATCTCAAAACTAATGGGAAAATGAGTCTGGGACTATGACTCTCCTCCCAACTATAGAAAACTACAACCAAGTCTCACTTTTAGCTGTCACCCCTGAGCTAGATTCCAGAGGTTGAGGGATATTTTTCTTCAAGGATTAAAACACATTCATCATCTAAAACATGGACTCCAGAGATTCGCCCATCCCCACCCACCAACTAAATTGAAACAGATTAATCACACATGGATTCTAGAGACCAACTGTCTCCACCCTTCACAACTCAACACAGTGGTTCCACCTAATGCAAGGATTCTAGAAATTGTAATAAAATCAACAAACAACAAGTTTCCATGATCAATTCCTCCACCCCAACCCTTTTGGATTTCCTAAGAAACATCATCTCCACCCACCAGGCCAACAGGGAATCGAAAGGAAATCAATTCCACACCTGATGATTTCTTCTAGCTCCTTTGCCAACCGAAAACTTCATTCCTTTCTATTGTTCAACCTATCTTGGTATTCCAATTTCTCCTCATTGTGTTGTTGCTCTGTGTTCTTCCTTTTTCTAGCTCCCTCTTCTCCCTCTATCCTTTTTTTTCCTTCTCCTTCTATTCCAAATCTTTTCCAGCAATTCAATTTTCCTCTTCTCGACTTTTCAAATTCCCTTGACCTTTCAAATTCTTCCATTGAATTTTTTGTACATTAATATTTTTTCTAGCAAGAGATCACCCCATCCCTTTGGAATCCATGTCCCATTACTCAACACATTTTCTTCTTTTATCAAACGTTTTCATTGCATACACAATATAAGCTAATTAGGGCTATTACAAAACCCCAACATAGTCTTTTCTTCAATGCTCAAGGTTTGTTGTTTGTTTTTTGCTTCTAATACCTTGCTTGTTTGAACTAGGACCTCTTTGAATTCTTTGTTGGCTTTAGCTTCCTTTGGATTTTTCCACTTAGGGTTTATTTTCTTTGTCGATTAGTTATCTAGTCCTTCAATCTCCATGTGCTACTCTTATAATATCACCGAACCCTCCTGGTTATCCAATTATTTGAGGGTCACAAATTGATTCTCCCCTAGTTTGGATTGCACCTTATCTTAAGGTTGTGCCGATGTCGTCGTGACATTTTGATTGTGTCCATATTTATTTTTTTGGAAGCCACAGTTTGGAAGCCATCCTCTTCCCCCAACTTTATTGTGTTGAGCTTCTTCCAAGGTGATTAGGCAATCTTGAAAGAGATGTCCATACTTGTGGCATCTCTGACATTTAAACGACACACACTCATAATCTAGCAGTTATACCCATACTGAATCATGATATTCAAGTTCAATTGATTCAGGAAGAGGTTTTGATATATTCATATGCACACAAATCCAAGCATATGATGTGTGCCTTCTTCTTTTAGTAAATTTCGATATCTTCACCAAATCCACAATGGTGTTTCTAATCCCTTCCAGAATATCTAGTTCCTAGAAATCTTCTAGAATGGAGAAAAGCCTAACCCATACTAAAGCCACCAAAAATGTTATTTTTTTGGGTTGTAACATTCATCCCAAAATCTCATGAAAAACTCAACATTATTCATAAAATAAGTGACATTTTCAAAAACCCTCTTCCAAACATCCAGATGTGAAAAAATGACTGTAAAAAGGCCTTTGGCTCTTAGTCTCAACTCCACTGATCGTGTTGAGCGCCATTTTAGCTAAATGGATTTCACAATCTCTTGTTTGTGTGGCTAAATGCCCATAAATTTACAAACCAAAGCATAATCTTTCATAAATTGCTAAGATTTCTCCATCATGTTGTTGGGTATTACAAATTGTGGATTTGTTGAAGCTTTGAGTAGACATTTTCCTTTTATTTTCTCTTACCATTATGCCCCTAGTAATTGAGTTCGTTGTACTTATTAAGATAAGGTCTTTCTTCTTTTTTATAAATCAAGTTAGATGAGTAAAAAACATTTTTATCCTTTCATTTAAATCTCCATACTTAAATTTATTTCGATGGTAAATTTTAAAAATATTGAGGAATTAGATAAACAACAACCAAGTTAAACCCTTAACCTTTGCTATTCTCTATCATATTCCAAGATGACTTTTGCTATTATCTATCAAATTTTCAAATATTTCCAAAATTTACAATTAAGATAAAGATAGCCGATCTTAATTCGGGAGCACCAACACTTAACACTTCAAAAACCTAACACCATATTTTAAAATATGTAATTGAGTTATGCTAAATGGAGGGTTAAGAAGGTCATGGCTGCCACGTCAATCTAGTGTATGAAAACAACTAGTGTATAAAAACCTTGGCGACTTCACGTGTAGTTATTTATTTTTACAATGTTTGGGAGTGAGGTTTATTTTTCATAATTTTAATTGTTTAATCACGATTTGGTAATAAATTTTTAATGAAAATGTAGGTTTTTAAAAACCTGAATTATATTTTTAATATATTAATAAATTTATTAAAAAAAAATTAAAATTACACTATTAAAATTTGCAATTCTAATAATTCCATGTAAAATTAATAAGAAAGTTATCAAAATAACCTGAAATTAAGTCTATTATATTTACAAATAAAAATAAATTCAAAAATTATTAGCCTATATTAAAATTTAAAAGTTTAACTTAAGAAATTATTATTATTATATAGAAGAAGAAGGATGTGGTGGCACAATCTTAGGTGGGATAGTCATTATCCTTCTTCTCTATGCTGACGATATTGTTCTTTTGGCAAGGTGCCCTTCTGATCTTGATAAGCAACTCAAGCTTCTTAAGGACTTCTGCTCTACCATGGGTATGACTGTTAACACAGACAAAACAAAAGTTATGATTATCAAATCTAAGAAGGACACTTGCGGTAATTTTACGTATGACAATAATAACTTGGAGGAAGTGTATTCTTACAAGTACCTAGGAATTGATATCCATCACAAGCTCAACTGGAACCATAGCATTGAGAAAAGGATCAATGGGGGATGGAAAGCTTATTTTGGTCTTGAAAATAACTGTAGAACAGCAAACCTCGTAATGTGGGATAAAAAGAAGTTCCTCTTTGAAACTTTAGTCACTCCTGTTATCTTATATGGTTGTGAAGTTTGGGGCTGCAGCATCTCCAGAGAATCATGGCGGAAGATCGAGCAAATCCAGAAGCGTTTTATAACTTATAACCTGAAAATTAAAAGTAATACACCATATCCCATTCTCCTTATAGAAGCAGGTCTTTCTTCTATTGAGAGCCTAGCTATGCTCAGGTTTCTAATGTACAAGCACAAGCTCAATAACATAGACAATCATAGACTTCCTAAGCTAGCTTTAAATTCCAGCCAAAATCACCTAAGGCTTAACCGAGGATGGCATAAGGACACAAGGGCCTGGTTAAACTATTGGGAGATCAATGAGATAAATAACATTAAAGATATTGTTACTTCTAAGTTCAAAGAAAAATTATGGAGTGAGAAAGATTTAGCGTCTAAAAGAAAATTAAGTTATTATAAGAAGGTCATCAACCCCACCCTTGAAGATCAAAAGTATCCCTCTATTCTAACTAGCTCAAAAAAGAAAATTAATATAGCAAAGATTAGAACGAATTCTCATGAGCTCCATAGTGAAACTGGCCGCTGGGTAGTTCCTAAAACGCCATGGATAGAAAGGATTTGCCATATTTGCGAGAATAGGAGCATCGAGGATGAAAACCACTTCCTCTTAGAGTGCCCTGCATACAACCACATTAGATCTCAATTTCACAACATTTGTTACAATACTGACCTTCCTAGCCTTTTACAATGCCAAAATTATAGTGAACTCGGGAGGCTTCTCTCCAAGCTTTTTTAGCATAGGAATAAAATCTTAAATCAAAATAAATAATTTGTCTTTTTAGGTCCGATAGATCATTATTTGGTCTCAGCGGACGTTAATCATCATCATTATCATCATCATAATAAATTTATAAATACACTAATTTAATCTAAAATTGAATTATTTTTTAAAATTTCGACTTATCTTTCTTCATATCAACATTTTCAATTTTTATTTTTCCTGTTATGAAATAGTCTCATGCATCTTATATGCTATGATCAACACCCTAAATAAAGTTTTATATCCAAGTATAAACGACACATGGGATTATGAATAAACGGAATTTACCTTATTAATCCTACTTCAAAATAATTAAAAAAATTACCGCTGGAACAACTTATTTCATTTAAGTCAACTCAAACAAAAAGAAGCATTTCCTTGAAAATCATATAACGTTGAAAAGGTCTTGCACAACATAATTAAAAGAACACCATACAGATAGTCCAATCTCACGGTTATCCCGCAGAGGAACATGGAATATAGCTTCCCTCCACTTTCTCTGACGCTGAAGGTATATAGTTTAATTAATTTGTAATTTCTTCGCAATTTAATAGTGTTTATTGTCTGTCCTAATTGCAGGACTTATTATGTTCGGGGAAGTTGCTATCGTTATTTAGGCCAAAATCAATTAATGTGCGGTGCTGATTAAGACGGAAGACTTTCTTTTTATGTATAAGATATTCGTTTTTTCAGTATAAATAAGTTGCTCATACAGAGGCATATAATTTAATTAATTTGCCATTTCTTCGCAATTTGATAGGATTTATTGCGTTATTTGATTGCAGGCCTTATTATTATAGATGCCATTGTGGTTTATATTAAAATGAATTAATTATTTATGATATTGAGACGCTACTGTTTTTTATTTGTAATATAGTTGCTTTTGTCCATATACAATTGGAGCTCGTCTTCCAATATTCCCGTTGATTATTGTGAAATCGACTACTGAACTTCTTAATGATTTCTTATATCTCTTCCTCGTTAGGTTAGAAGGAGACGCTATTGTTTATTATCTATGAAATAGGTGGTGCAGTCAAAGAAGTTAAGTAGCACTTCCCGATATACACCACTCTCAAACATAAAACAACGTACCATCTTTAATTAATTCTAATAAGCCCATTGATTCTACGTGGCTTGGTTTTCAACCATCGGTACTGGTTTCATTATACATTAATGTGACCTTTCAAACTTGTCCGTAACGTAGCAACCTACATTTGATATGATTTATGGTTATGGTCATAGTTATCAAATTTGAATTTGAATGGGATTCTATAACATAAAAATTTAAATAAATAATTTTTAATTCAAAAAAATAGACAATAACTTTTATAACAACAATAGCTTTTGGTAAAAAAAAATTGAATTTATTTTGAATTTTAAATAATTTCTAATAAACTAGATAATTACAATTAACTTTTTTTTTTGGTGGTGTTGATAATCAAATTAATTAGTATTTTAATTTGTTTTTAATTTTATAAAATATTTTTTGAATCACAAGAAGTTTTTAATTAATTTTATGTGGATGTATAAAATTTTAATATTCAATAAAGGTTATGTAGTAGTTAGTATCTAAAGTTTAGTTAAAGTATAATTTAATGAAGCAAAAAATAACAAAGATAAAGATAAAATAACTAAAAAATTATTGAATCGTTAGATGTCATCATTAAAAATTAAGAAATATGATTAACTAATATTATTTATATTAAGATGCATATATCTATTTGCGAGTGTTTTATTGTTATTAATATATAATTGTCTATAATCAAATTTATTGTGAAAAATTCATTAATTCATGAACATATAAATAATTAAAAGAAAAAATTAAAATAAAAAGAAATAAAACTAAAACAACAATTTTAGTTAACAAATAAAATTGGAGTTACAACAAAGCCATATAAAACCTTAACCAATCTTTTACAAATAAATTAATTCAATAATAAACAAAAACAAAAATTGAATTCTTTTAATATTTAAAAAATATTAAATAAAATCATAATTTTTTTAGAAAAGCAAAACCTAATGTTAATCAAAACAAAATAAATAAATTATACTATACCTGACCTGTGCAGCAGGTGTAATAGATATTCTAATTTGTTTTGAATTTTATAAAAATTTCTTGAAAATCACAAGAAGTTTCTAATTTGTATGTTTATGTTAAGATTTTTAGAAACTAAATTTATATATATAAAAAATTAAACATCAAAATTTTACCACAGAAACAAACTCTAAAATTTATAACGTTTAGACAACGCTATTACTATGAGCGTTTGCGAATGGAATGATGTCATGGCTGACGAAGCATTGAAATACAATCAATCACTCGGAAGACGGAATTCCGACGAAATTGTTCACTTCATCTGGTTTCATGTAGTACAGATTAAAAAAAAAGGGTCAATTTCTCCATTTCCACGTTTGTGGAAAAATATTTTTATTAATTCGCCGGCTATACGATTTAATTGATATATTGAGTGCTCGTGGTAACATCGAATGCAGAAGAAGAGCGAGTCCCTCCAGAAGGTGTCCCAGGTTCGCACTTTCAAGGAGAGCCTTCAGATATGGCCAAGGTATGTTAGCGCTTCTTGTTGTTTCAACCATTTTTTCCTTGTGTTCATTAAATCTCAACTATACACACAATTGTGCAGAAAATCGTGGTGCAGGTGGACCTACATTGCACAAAATGCAAACGAAGAGCCATGGAGACGACTGCAAAAGTTGAAGGCAAAGTCTCATTTTATTTATTATTTGCTGGACACAGGGAAACGGGTCTTAAAATCTGAAATAATTTGTATTATTTTTTACAATATCATGTCCTAAATTTTACTTGTCTATGTATCCATCGCAGGGGTTGATTCTATAGCAGCTGACGATACAAAAAACCAGATCACTGTAATTGGGGATGCAGATCCTGTTATTCTTGTCGAATGTCTCAGAGAGTTTGGATTCGCTGACTTGGTGAGCGTGGGGCCTAAAGAGCCGGAGAAGAAAGCCGATGACAAAAAAGCTGATGACAAAAAACCTGATGAGAAAAAGGAGACCCAAAAAAAGGCCGAACCGGCTCCGAATCCAACTTATGTCGTTCTTCAACCATGCCCGTATGATTCCTACCCCCGCTACACTTTCTGCAGCGACGAGAACCCCAACTCCTGCTGCATCACCTGAATTTCTTGTTAAATCGTTTGCTTTTAATTCAATATTTCTCTCCTCTGAATTAGTACTTGTAGGATCTGCGCGTCGACGCCCCCTGCCCTTCTATGGATATTTATCACCAAGGTTTGGTCGTAAGGCACACGGTTTAAATTATGGTCTCAAATTAGGGTTTGTCATTTAAGTTCAGAGAAAGAGCCTTGGATGGCAAAAGGCTAAGGCACAAATTTGTGGTCTCCTTGAACTACAGAAGACATTGATTTCAGTCTTTCTGATTTAGTCTCTGTGGGAAGGCATTTAGCTGCAATTTATGCATGTAGACTTGTTCAATAATTTTCATGGTTGCTTTGAAATTAAAAAATCGAAACGCTGTATAAAATTTCATGTAAAGTGAGGATGACGAATCTCTTATTCACCATTAAAGCCATCTGGAGAAAACTGACATCTGGTGTTTTAATGGATATCTCGACAAAATTATTCAAATAGCGCGGACCATGTAGATCAATATAGATGAGATCATTATCTTTAATATGTGAATGGAAATTCTTATAATTATTCAAATAGGGCGGACCATGTAGATCAATATCAATGAGATCATTACCTTTAATATGTTAATGGAAATTCTTATAAATTATAATCGAGTACTGACATCTGGTGTTTTACAAAATTATTCAAATAGCGCGGACCATGTAGATCAATATAGATGAGATCATTATCTTTAATATGTTAATGGAAATTCTTATAATTATTCAAATAGCGCGGACCATGTAGATCAATATAAATGAGATCATTACCTTTAATATCTTAATGGAAATTCTTATAATTATAATCGAGTCAATGTGCCGACTTCTATGGATTCATTTTTTGTTTTCGGATTTGAACGTTGAATCTAGCTTTCACAGCTTTTATATTACTCTAATCACCAATTAAATTGTTTCTTGAACATTCTAATTACCAATTAAACTGTCTTTCGAATTACCAATTAAACCGTCTTTCGAAAGAGATCCCCTACTAAATATTAAATCTTATTGGACATATATGTAATGAATTGATTTTAAAAGCTAAAAAATATTATCATTCCCTGTTAGTTTAGTTTATAAATGATTTCTTCTGATTCGTTTGTAGATTTTCCAATAATTTTTTGGGCAAAAATAATAATCTATGTGGTTTTCTGGTTTATTAGTTTAATAGTTTTTTTATCTATTTATTTGTGAAATATTAAACTACCATTTGCACCTTATGTTGCAAAGGAAATGCCATAAGGCATAGAGTGGGGAAGAATAGCATACAGTGGGGAAGAATAAGGGCATGTGAATGGACATTGTGAAAATAAGGGTGGATGATAATGAGTTACAATTGCAATACTTAGTTATGTGTATTTTGAAAATGGATATTTTGTAAATAATAATAGTTTGTGGAAGAATAGCCACATGTGAATGGAGATTGTTGAAAGAAAGGGTGGATGATAATGAGTTAGAGTTGAAAGTATTACTTATGTGTATTTTGAATATGGATATTTTGTAAATAATAGTAGTGTGTGGAAAAAAAGCAACATATGAATGGACATTGTTAAAAGCTATTGTGGATGATAATGAGTTATACTTGAAATGATTAGTTATGTGTATTCGAATATGACTATTTAGTAAATAATAGTAATGTCTTGTAGAGGTTATCCATTATCCATGTTGTTGTTTTTCTTTATGTGAACATGTTTTTTGTATGTTATTTTAAATTTTTTTTTTTTCTTGTCTTCCTAGATGTAATTTTTCCATATGCTACCTATTTATGGTGTTATTAGAAAATACTATTATATTGTAATGGAAGAGGTGAAAGAAACGATACGATATTGTGAACAACATCATGGTCATCGTTCCATATTTGAAAATGCATGAAAAATTGTTGGAGCCGTGATGATAATAATAAAAATTCATGATTTTGAAAAAATTTAGCTAAATTTTTTGAAAATGTGGATTATAGTTGTCACATTTTAGAATTTTGAGTGCCTTAATTTTGCACAGAAAATGATAGAAATTACAGCATGATTTTGAAAAAATCGAGCTATTTTTTTTTTTTTAATGTCAATTACAGCGGTCAAGCTTCAGTGTTTTGGGTGCCCAGGCATTCAGGATGGATGCTAAATCCATTTCCGCCATCCAAAAATTGTGACCTCTTTAGATAAGATTGGAAAAAAATGGTCTACCTTTGTGTGGGAAACATGATTGAACATCAAAGTTTCAAACGAATGCATACACGCATAGAGGATTATTATGGAAGATTCCTTCTTCAGGGAATCGTAATATAAGCCATGAGGAAATTAAATGTCCTTAAAAACTAAAGCACAGAACTTGGGAGCTTCAAGTCCTAGGAATGGAATTTGGTATTTGGTAACAATTTACAAGGGAAACATGATTGAACATCAAAGTTTCAAACGAATGCGTACACGCATAGAGGATTATTATGGAAGATTCCTTCTTTAGGGAATAGTAATATAAGCCATGAGGATATTAAATGTCCTTAAAAACTACAGCACAAAACTTGGGAGCTTCAAGACCCACGAATGGAATTTGGTAACATTTTTAAATGGAGTTTCCAATACAAACTGGCGCGAATCACCCAGAAGCTTTCAAGTTCATGGCCCCTAAATTTTTGCATTCTTGATAATGTTTTCTCACTATTTCAATGTCAATTTCATGATGCTTCCAAAAAAAATTATAAAACAATTTTATAAGTTTTAATTTCTATCTATAAAATAGCTACTCCATCGTGAAGAACAGAGATTATTGCTACTCCATCATGAAATATAGAGAACTTGCGAGCTTCGAGACCCAGGAATGGAATTTGGTAACATTTTAAATCGAGTTTCCAATACAAGATTTCTTAATCTGACAGAATCACCTACAAGCTTTCAAGTTCGTGGGCCCTAAATTTTTGCATTCTTGATGATGTTTTCTCACTGTGTCGATGTCAATTTCATGATGCTTCCAAAAAACTATAAAACAGTTTTAAAGTGTTAGTTTTTATCTATAAATTAGCTACTTCATGATGGAGAATACACATTTGTTAGGTATTATTTGGCATTCAACATCATGTTGTATTATGAGTCATTATGTAAGTAAAGCAAAATTGTGAATATAGTGTGAGGAGGACCAAGGTGTATTTAGTAGTCACAATTGATTGAGGGATGAGGCACATTGAAGAGTCATAGATAAGAGAGATGCATTGAAGAGAATTTTGGTAGTATATCATAAGAAACTGTGTGAGGCATATTGCCACCATTTGGTCATCTCAACATATTTGTTACGTTCTGAAACTAGCATTTCCCAAGTATGGTTGTCCCCTAAAGTTTGCTATGTGATTCACTGTAGTGTTGTAAGTTACACTGCATGGTTTCTTAAATTTTGTTGTGGTTTTACTAATTCCCTATATGGTCTGCTAAAGCCAAAATATTATAGCTTATGACATGACGTGTGAAGTTTACTTTCCAAGCTTTAGATATAGAAAATAGTGGCTGAGTTTTGTTACTTGTTAACTATTGAATAGTTGGGTCTACTAACATGTAAAGTTTACTTTCGAGGCTTTAGTTATAGAAAACAATAGATGAGTTTTGTTACTTGTAACTTGTTGAATAGTTGAGGATACAAATTTAGATGAATATATTACTGTAAGTGCTAGTATGTGGTTGGGCACATCATCATTTAGAAAGAAGAAACAAATGAAACAACAAAAAGAGTCTGCATCCGTCTTAGTTCCCAAGGTTGAAATTCAACAAATTAGATGTGTAGCCAACTCATTGAAATAGGATTTAAGTTTGGAACTCATTATTTTAAGCCAAGTTCCCCAATTTGAAATAAGCAGCCACCTTCAACATGCACATAAATTCTATGGTGGGTTGGGCAAAATTATAAGAAAAATATGTATGTATTAAGAATAATTGATGATATAATTGTGGGTTGTTCTTGTTAACACCCAGGTTGTTCCCTATGACTCCTAAGGGAATACGGCCGGGGTAACCACTAACCAACCTTTGGATTATAGATCCTAGCCTATCTATAATCAGAGAGGGCTCTCTCTTTAAGTTTCAGTTATGCTTTGTGAGTATCTTATGCTAGTTTAAAGTTTTAGTTTCCTTTTTGAGACTTTGGTTGATGAAATTTTGTTGTAAGAAGGGCATGAAGAGTTCAGAAGATACTAATCCATTGGGCATATGGAGTCAGAACAATGAGATAGTTCCGGTGCCTGTGATGGAGAGAGTTTTGCTGCAAGGCTAGATGGCTATTGCTAATATAATTTCCAATTTAGTGAGTGAAACAATGGGATGTGAAGCTACTGACAATGTGATATTAATTTGAACAACAATCTCTACTTAGTACCATAAATGAATTACCAAATAGTGACTGTGAGGTATTCAGAGATTATTGGAGCAATTAAGAATTCCAATTTAAACAGCTGAAAGTTATGAAAAAACATTTATAGTGAAGATAGATTGAGATCAGGGTGTCTCCATGGAAAAATCCTGAGCTATTCTTTTTCTTTCCTTCCTAGATTTAGAGCAACATATGAGAGTTATGCGTTAAAACAAATAACAAAAACATTAACAGAGATAGAGAAACACTTATTATATCAGCTTATAGCACTAGAATCCTGTAGCATTCAATGGTTCCAAACACAGCATGCACCAGTAAGACTCAGTTCCTGCAAACTCCAAGCTTTATTTATAACATCCTTCTGCAAATTACAGCCGAGTTCTCATTTCTTCATAAGAGAACAACAGAACCAACAACAACCCCTTCAAAATTTGTGCGAGGGGGAATATATAAAAATAGGTTTTACAAAATATCTAACTGCTGAGTCACTTGATACATTAACTATGCTCACCAACTTTGCAAAATATCAGATAAGAAAGTTATTGCTAGTCTGAGTGTAAGATAAATGGTCTTTAATGTTGTCAGGCCTCTTCTTGACCTTTGGAAGAGAGTGAGTCGGTTGAGCGTTTTTGCTTTAATGCTGAATGATGTGAATGATGTGTCTTTATGGTCTGTCATGCTGAAGCTTTTCTCAGCCCTGCTATCTGTAGCTGTCATTGCTGCTTTTGGTGGCTCAAGCTTCATGCTGAGGTGGCTCATTCCACCTTTTGGTCATAGTATGTGTATCACACTTTCTGAATGTGATGACTTATATATTTTGAAGACAAAATTTAGATGAAGCCTCTTTTTTTATAATAATAATTGTATCATGTTGGCCCACCAATCCTGCATAGGCAATTAATGCCTCAAAATTGCATCCATGGTCTCATCTGCCTCTGTGTATTTGTAGAAATTCGGAGGCATTTCAAACAGATGGCTAATCTCATTCATAATAAAAAAACATATTCTCTATTCTTTCATAGAGACTTTGCCCAGATGTTGGCCCTGTTTCCTGTGAGCTGCTTGATCCTTGGCTGATCTGATTAGTGGCAAATGTGTTCACCCTCTTTGCATAAAC
>APFE031066343.1:0-13305 GCA_000404065.3 Pinus taeda
GGACAAGAGTAGTCATCACGTCTGTATTGAGGAGGCCAAGGTTATTGCCAAGGTAGCTCAATTCCATCATCGTAAGTGAAGGGAAGCTATAGAAATCGAAAAGAGGCCTAACAATCTCAACAGAGATGTTGGCTAGAAGGTAAGTAGGTGTTGGATCCCCGCCCTGTCTTCTTAATATTTCTTCTCCCCCCCGCCCCTTTGTTCTTGAGCTCGCTTCGTTCCCCTTGGTACCTTTAGATTCTTCCTCTTCCGCCTTGCTCTAGGGTTTCCTTTAGATTTAGTCTTGTTCTTCGCCTCCTGTGTCTCTTTGTCACTCTTCCAGGTTGTTGTCTTCCTGTTCGATTTATTTTATACAATTTTACCTAATTTATCTTTTTTCCATAAAATTAATTATATTATACTAATAATATTAATAATAAACAATATAAATACTAATATTAATAATAATAATTCCAATTAATACAATATATTAAAGCCTTAATTCAATAGTAATAACAGGCTGATATAGGTTTTTTTTTTTTTTTTTTATTATTTAATAATTTATTGTTTTAGAAAAAAAAAGATCTAGCTATATTTATTTAATTTAATTAATATTATGATTTATACTTGGTAATTATATTCCATATCATATTATTAATAACCTAGTTTTTATAGGGCATATATTATTTATATATATTATATATATATTATTATATATATATTAGAATATGTATTATTTAAATAAATTAATAATTATTTTTTAAAACTAAATGAATTTATATTTTCACCTTACTTTTAGTTTGTCCAGAAGTTGGTAATAATATTAATTACATATAGTTAAATATATTGTATATATAATCTAATTTTTTTTTAAATAATTATAATTTATATGTTTAACTATCTTAGGAATTTATTTATATAAATTTGGAACCACCGATTTAACTTTTTCCAAAAAATAAAATATTCTAATTTATTAATAATAATATAATTATAATAATTATATAATCATATATTAAAAATGTTAAATTTTTGATTTGGGTTTTGGTTAAAATTAGCCGTTAAGATTAGCCGTTGGAATCTCTGCTTAGACTATTTAACTTGCTAGGCTAGATCTGTTTCTTCAACTTGTCCTGACGATGAACCACATTGGTTGGTTCGAAACGCGTCGACAAAGGTCTCTTTCATGTGATTTACGCTGAAGCTCTTTTTATAAATATCTATAGTTGTTTATCGATGTCTGCTAAAATCCTCCTAGATTGCAAGTTATTTCCCGTCAAATTTATGTACCCCAAAACTCAACTACATATTTAAAGTTGAAACGTCTAGTCCTTGTAGTTTAGTAGTCGACATAGTTGGAAGAAAAACTAAGCTCAAATATGAGAGAATTTGGTCTAACAATTCAATGGTGAATTTTTTTTATTGGCCAATCGTGGAGATCCTTATAACAACTCATTTTGGAAATATTTTTCCCAGATGCTTCAAATTTTCACACAAAGGGAATGTTCGGGATGACTTAGACTTGGGAGGATTTAGTAGCGATTACATGAATTTAATTGGTGGAGTATAATTGTAGGAATGCCCACTATATAGACCACCTTCGGGGAAGTTCCCTTGATGTTATTATAGATACACGTAAAGGGAACAACCAAGATTACATAAGCCTAGGTGGGGTGGGAAGTCCACACAACAACGGAAAAAGATCTCATCGGTAGAAGTTCTATAGTGGTCATCACAAGATCCATGTCAGTAGAGGAGGCATTCCATGGAAATTCTAAGCCATGTGTAAAGAAGGGGAAGTCGGGATGATCTAAGATCAGGCAGACATGGTAGATCAATAACATTGGACCAATAGAAAGGTAGTAAGGTAGCCAATGTTGTAAAGCTTGAATCCAATGGTTTTTTCTTTGAAAAATATAATAAAGAAAATTTTGTAAAATGAAGGCCTAGGAACCCCTCTTGCCTTTGTACTCAAAATAACATGCAAAAATCAAAGGAATACGTGCGACAATATTTTATCAATTTGAGAGGATGTTAGTATGAAGTAAGACCTAGGGACACATGACATACCTTTTTAATTTTTTCAGATGGTTAGAGGGACCAAATATGAGTGACATGTGTCACCATTCAAAGGGTACCACGCAGAAATAGTGACATCAGAATGACATCACCCGAGAAGATTTTCCTTAGATTGAATTATAAGGGGTTCATACGAAGATCTCTCAACTCATTGGGCACTGAGTGTATGTGGAATTTGTTAGAGACAGATCACCTCGATTAGTCATTGATTAGTTCACACTGCGGTAGTGGTTCCCACCATGACACATCATCTTATCTTCCAGACACCAGAAGGTTTCAAGTGAGTGAAATAGATGATGCTCCGAGCTGATAAAGGACTGGGAGATGGTGGCGTGTATAAAGTGGAGCATTGGGACCAATGGTAATGATACATGTAGACGAATGGTGGACCTACATGGACACATAATCCTAGATTGTACTTAAAATAGAAATAGTGTAGGGGACCAAACTTAAATAATAAGAAAAGAGCATGGAGAAATTTTAAGATGAAATAATCTCTCAGGGCTTAAGGGAAAATGGGCCCAATGGAGTTATAATTAGTAGTGCTTTATTTATGAAAAACACTTTGATCCCATGCTAAAGGGAAAATTGGTGCTTAATCCATATTAAATACAATACTAAAATTAATGTTTGAAGGCTTTTGTCTGAATGGATAAAAAACACTCAAATTTTGCATTCACACCATATTTTGTGCAAAACCACCAAACCGAAAACACTACTAAAACAAAAAATCAAGGCATGAATGAGTTAGAGCTGCAAATAGTGGAATGGATAGACTTGGACATAGATTGGATAAAATGGCTAAATTTGGTAGTCAACCAGATTTAGAAAAATCCACGCTAAATCGTATAACTCACTAGAATGGAGGAAAACAATAGTTCAACTCAAAGTTTCTTGAAGATACATGCAAGAAATCATTGATGAATTGAAAAACATATTTAGAGGACCTAGTTAAAGCAGGACATAAATAAAATATAAATACTCTCTTCATGGCCCAAAATTTACTGATAACCTTATCGACTGTCTTCCAAATGGTTCCATGATTTTCTTTTCCGAACTCCTCAACAATAACATAATGATCCGTGGCACTTTTAAATTAGATAAAATTAACAATCACCTTCTCTTCTCACTAATTATTAGACTGATGTTCCAGCTTTGCTAAGAGTTTTCACCTTACCCTTATCTACTACTATCGATTCAATCAATGTTTAGATCAATTTGGGAATGGAATATGATAAAAAGAAGAACAAGTCATGTTTTAATATGCTTCCCTGGGGTTATGGTGGGCTTTTGTATTATTTTCTAAGGCTTTTGGATGATGTGTAGATTACCAGAAAGTTTCAAGTGAGTGCAATAGAGGACGCTTCGAGCTGATAAAAGACTGGGAGATGGTGCCGTGTATAAAGTGGAGCACTGGGACTAATGGGAATGACACATGTAGACAAATGGTGGACCTGCATGGACACATAATCCTAGATTGTGCTTAAAAGAGAAATAGTGTAGCGGACCAAACTAAATACTAAGACAAGAGCATGGAGAAATTTTAAAAGGAAATAATCTCTCGGGGCCTAGCAGAAAATGGGCCCAATGGAGTTATAACTAGCAGTGCTTTATTTATGAAAAACACTTTGGTCCTATGCTAAAGGGAAAATTGGTGCTTAATCCATATTAAATAGACTACTAAAATTAATGTTTGAAGGCTTTTGTCTGAATGGATAAAAAACACTCAAAGTTTGCATTTACACCATATTTTGTGCGAAACCACCAAACTGACAACACTACTAAAACCAAAAATCAAAGCATGAATGAGTTGAAGCTGCAAATAGTGGAATGGATAGAATTGGATATATATTGGATAAAATGGCTAAATTTGGTAGTCAACCAGATTTAGAAAAATCCACCCTAAATCGTATAACTCACCAGAATGGAGGAAAATAATAGCTCAACTCAAAATTTCTTGAAGATACATGCAAGAAATCATTGATGAATTGAACAACACATTCAGAAGACCTAGTTAAAGTAGGACATAAATAAAATATAAATACTCTCTTCATGGCCCAAAATTTACTCGTGACCTTATCCATTGTCTTCCAAATGGTTGCATGAGTTCCTTTTCCCAACTCCTCAACAATAACATAACGATCCATGGCACTATTAAATTAGAAAAAATTAACAATCACCTTCTTTTCTCGCTAATTATTAGGTTGATGTTCCAAATTTTCTAAGAGTTTTCACCTTACCCTTATCTACTACTATTGATTCGATCAATGTTTAAATTAATTTGGGAATGACATATGATAAAAGGAAGAACGAGTCATGTTTTAATATGCTTCCCTATGGTTATGGTGGGATTTTGTATTATTTTCTATGGATTTGGGATGACGTGTAAATTATTAAATCGTGAATATCATATCATCCGTATGGTTTTACCCAATCCTGAATAACATAACATCGTGGTTCTACCAAATCCTTGGAGGATTATTTGGTGGGTCCACTTAAAAGTTTAATATAGCAAACATGATAGAAATATTTCTAAAATATCCTTTTTTCATGAAAACATAGGAATGATATATGCTTAAAAAAAGGGTTGTATACCCCTCCTTCGGCTATACTAGTGAAATAGTGGTATTTTGTGTCCTTTTCTAAGACTCTCGGACAATATGTAAAGTATTAAATTATTAATAACATAGCAGTGGTTGTAGTTTTTCCTCAACTATCAAAGGAATTTAGGAGCATATTTTTGGTGTGTCCACTAAAGAGTTAAATATAATAAAGATAGTACAATTGTTTGAAGAATAATTTAAAAATAATAATAATAGGTTAAGAAAATTATAAATTATAATATATATTTAATATTTTCATTTCAATGTTTTGACATGGTTTTGAAAAGAATATAAAATGAATTAAATATAATTATATCATTATAATTGTTATTAACTAAACATATCTTAAACATTATTGTATAGAAAAAATAACAAATTTCAATACCAACGTGTATCTTTATTAAAACATTTAAAGCCAATTAATATCCTTATTTTTAAAATCAATAACTATAATATATTATAAAACATATATATAATGCCTTTGAGTGATGTGTTTCACTTATGAAAAATGGGTCATGAAAATATATTGTTTCATTTCTTTCACTATAATCTTATTTTCTTTCCCTATTATCATTTTTGGCAAGTATCTCTTCATTATCATTTTTCCCAGTGGATAGTAACTTACAAGATCACAATTTAGAAAAGGTGAGAGAATATCCATTGCTTAAAACTCTTTTTGTTTCATATTCTCCTTAAAAATAACTTATTATATATGTACTTTAAAATTTAATTCATTGTTCTATTAATATTTTGTTGAATCATAAATATTTTTAACTAAATATGTTTATCTATCTAATAAGCTTACTAAAACATATAAAATGTTAAGAAACCATCTTTTAAATTCTCTAAAACAATTTCTTCAAAACATATTTTTAGTACATACAAAAAAAAATGCATTTTTACTCCACAATGTAATTTTGTTTTCAAACTCATAAAAACTTTTTATATAAAATATTATGAGGTTAATCTCCCTATTTACTCATATTAGGATGACTTAGAGGTTATAATGGGATAGATCCATCTCTGTGCACCTGAATGATTATAGTGAATTATGGGTAGCTTCGTGCACTATTGCATATCATGGTTATAGTTCTCCATTCTACTAATTACAAAGTGAATAAAAATCTAATAAATAAAATGTATTTTTAAATTCAAAGTCATTTTGAGATGTCAAACATTAAAAACAATACCTTATTATTCTAATTCATTTAAAAAAAATACTTTTTTGACAATGTGTTTGTATTTTTAGATTTTTTTAATAGTTTGATATATATTTTTTAAATTTTATATATAACTCATATGTATTCCACATGCCTAGAAATAAATAGCAAATTTCTAATTTAAAAGACTATATAAAAATAAAAATAAACATGAGATTTGTAAGTATGTTTCATATCAAGAACGGAAGGAAAGTGTAGTTCATATGTTGATATTTTACATTTATACTAGGTGAATGTACAAAGAAATGGAAAGCTTCATAGTGAAAATGGAATGATGGTAATATGAGCCCACTAAGTAGTGTTTCATATAGTTCCAATGTGGTTCCAAATGTAGAGATACTTCTTTCTAGTTATGAAGTCAAACCTTAAAGGATGTAATAAATTAAAATGATCCATTTGGCCATTAGAAAGTCAATGGAATGGGGTTATTTCAATGGCGCCATCCAAGGAGGCCTTCTTGGATATGGAGAAAGGGAACCCTTTTCCTATTTTATATTCATTTCATTATGTTTAAAAAGAGATTGAGAGGTTATTTCATTGGGTTGAAAACAACATTCACAAGTTATTCTAATTTATTTATTTATTTTTATTTTTTTTCTTGTTTTCTGTGTGCTTATAACACTAAAATTATTTATATATTTAGTTTCATAGGAATAACTCCTAAATTTACTAAATTTCAGTGATTCTCTTATTCCATGTATCAAGAATCAAATATATTACAAAAGCACTTTTTTATTCCATGTGTACAAGGAATTTAACATGTAAGTTGACTTCTTATCCAAAGGACTCCATATAGACGTTGAGAAATAGACACTAAAAAAAGAATCTATTACAAAATCTGTCAAATATGTTGTTTGAATACTATGATAAGATTAATATAATGGTATGGAGAGATGTTTGTGGTATCTGTAAAACCATACTAGAAAAGGACTTACACTTCAAGAGAAGAAATGATTATTCTTTTTTATAAGCATATAAGATTCAAAGAAGGCATGATAGCTTTGCAACTTATAATTGTATTTTGTTCACACTCCAAGAGGACATTCGAGTCATGGAGGAAAATGAGCATATATGTTTATTGATAGGTTGTGAAAGTATTAATAGTTTATAGTCTTGAACACAATTTTAGATTTTGAGTATTTATTTATTACATAGTATAGAATGCATATGCACATATATAAATATGGTTTGTTTGTTTGTTTGTTTGTTTGTTTGTTTGTTTGCTTGCTTCTTTGTTTGTTTGTTTTTTTTTTTCAATATAAGTAATAATTTTTTAATGGTTAAAATAAAAATCTATATTGTTAACAACAATTTATATAAGTTTTTTTATTAATTAGTAGTCTTTGTTTAGTACTAATTAATTTTTCTTGTAAAACTTATCATAGCTCAATTATCAAACAATAATAAGAAAATAAGGAAATTCATCATTCATTTGTGAATGTAGGTTAACATACCCATTGAAACTTAATAATTGAATTTTTACTTTAAATATAGTGGAAATCTATATTAAACTTTAAAAAATAAATATATTTATATTAAATTGTACAAAGACAATTTTATACAACCTCATATGTAGATGTCAAATAAAATGTAAAAATTACTATATTTCCAACTATGAAAGGATTAAAAATGATGAGAATTAGAACATACAAATATAATAAAAACACTATAAATATTTTTATAATACTTTTAATTGAAAGATAAAGAAAACCTAATATTACTTATGAAAATTACACAAAATTTTTAATTTATTAAAGGTTAATGAATTACATACTCCCTATAACATCCCAATCCATTATCATTATAGTGAGGTGTGGAAGCTTGAGATGTGAAAAATTTAATTGAAATGAAGATGGGAGGAGCTTAAGAATCAATATGACACACACACACACACACATAGACATACACACATGAGGAAAATATATGAGAATAAGGGATCAAAATTGCTAAAAATGATGAAGATCAAAATATTTACCAACTTGAAGGGACAAATCAAAGATGAATGGCAGGGGGGCTTGAAGAGAAGTATTGGAGCCCAAGTGTGAAGTTAGGTTGATTATGAAAATTTATTGTAAATGTAAAATGTACATGTGAAATGATATCAAATGTAAACGAAAAAGGAAAGTATGAAATAATATGAAACATAAATGCCATGACATGTGCATTTTTTATGGAAGGAAAGTTATATAAATATATTTTTATTAAAATATTAAGAAAATCCCTCCTAGGTTTAGGGTTAGCACTTTTTGTTGAAACATATGTGTAATTATATTTGGGGAGAGGTATCTCAAGTTTGAATGGGAGATAACGTTTTTTGGGTTGTGTGTGAGAAGATTTTTGGGAGGTTGTGCACCTCCCTGCCACCATGGCATGGGGGATCCATATTCTGATGTAAATTTCTATTTAGAATTAATGAGAAGAATCCATATTCTAGAGCCATGTTCTTATTTGCAATAGTTTTTTGTGCATTGCAACAACTTGTGGGTTAGTTTGTTTTACTATTTTGTGTTGCAACAACATGTTTTTTAGGCACAACAATTTGTGAAATATAATGTCTCAGTTTTAGTTTGTTGTTTGTAGATACTATACGTTCAATTTCTACAACTGTGTGTCATTTATTTTGTTGAGCATAAATGGTCCTAAGTTGAGGTCGACAAGAGAATTTTTATTTGTTTTATTGGAAACAACTTTATGTTTTAAATTACAACAAAGCTATGTGCTTATTTCTAGTTTAGTGTGTTTATTTGTAGCAATAATCCTTATTCATTAGCAGTTGCTTTTGTCATACTCTCCAACAGCTATGATTTTGCAGTGTTTGGTTTTATTTATGTTGGTGGCATAATGTATTTGTTTCCTCCGCTGACGGTGTCACAACTATCTCTGTTTCTGTTGTATTTTGTGTCACAACTATCTGTGTTTGTGTTGTTGACTCTTTTTCCATCATTGTCCATGTCACAACTATCTGTTTTTTGTCGTTGTATGTGCAATATTTTTCCATGTAGAAAATATCTATATTTCTACAATATTATAAAAGTAAATAAATAAATAGAGTGTATTATAAAAACTCATTATTAACGCAAATACCCAAAAACTCCAAGAAGGATGGACCGAGTTGGTGTCTACATACAACTATTTTGAATTGACTTTCTTCATACAACAACACCTAAAAGCACTATATATTTGCATAACATGACAAGGACAACTAAGTGATAAGTGTCCTGCTGCATTTCCTCCAAAACAGATTGGCTTGATTTTTGTTTTCTTCATTGAGGATGGGAAGGCTAACCTACGATATCCCCTCAGGCAATCTCTTCTTACATTGTTGAGTTCACATGCCATTGCCATAGGGAATCCTTGGACGCACCATTGTGAGCCTCATCAATATTTTCCTCCATTGTTAGTATTAATGTTGCTCCAATGCTTTATATAATATGTTAAGCCAGTTCTACTTGATTTGAAACCTTTGTCTCTGCCATTAGTGTTGCATTGAACCAAAAACACTAATAGATCAATGAAATATGAAACCATTATGGAAATGTTGTTGTTTGGATAAAAATACATTGAAGGCAAGGAAGCCATGCATGTATTTTGCTTCTTGGATGGAGTAGTGCAGGATTCATAGATTCTAACTAATTTATTAACCTCTAAAACTCTCCTCGACTTTTCCTCTCACTAACGAGACATGATGAACACCATCCAAGTGGCCACACAGACTTGTCCCTCCATGTAAAGCTGTGGCCTCCACAACACAAATGAAGTTATATTGATTAATATAATTACATAATAATCCCTAAAAGGAAGAAATGATGATACTCATCACATTATTGTACAATTAATTTCAATTAATAATTGAGGAAATATAGTTCTTATTATACTCCTCATGGAATTGATTTCTTAATCATGTCCTATTCATCAACCTTAAAAAAACCTTGTTCTAATAATAATCCTTGATTGTCTATAGAAGTTTCCACTGTGTTGAGGTTTCTCTTGACATGGATGAGTTCAATCAAGTCAGCAAATTTAACCAATAAATGCTTGATTCGATGAAAAATGGAAATAAAATTATTCAATGTATATTTTAATTTTACATCAAATTTATTAAGAGATAAAGTAATTGAAAGTTAAAAGCAATAAATTTATTTTTTTGGAGGGCTATATAGAATTTCCTAGCTATTTAATATAGAGTTTACACATAGCATGCAAAATTAATATTGTTGATATCCTTTTGTGTAATTCATTCTATGTTTAGTGAAGATGTAATATTTAAAAAAAATATTTACAAAAAAAATCCTATTGTTGGGCATAAGCAAAAATTTTCAATATTCCTATTAAATAACATAACTTCTACATTGAGAAGAATAAAGTAATTTAAATCAAGCTTTTCCTTACATTTTTACTTTTTAATGTGAGAGGGATGTGCAATGTATTTCATTCTTAATATGGAGTTTGATATGCAATATTTAAAAAATACTACTAACAATTTTTTTTTAAGTGGGTTATAAATCAAATATTTATCTATTTATATGCATTAGCTCCGCTACCTATTCTCTTCTCCTTGCTATATTCTATTTGTTACAGTTATAAATACTTCTTCCCATATTTATCTGTGTAACTCTAGCATCGGGAGGCCAAGAAAAATTACTTTTAAGGGCATCTATCAATACATTGAATATTTAGAAAGCTAAAGAGAAGAAAGATAAACACAACATAAATAAGAATTATATACAATGCTTATGGAACATAAAATTTAATTACCTACAATGTTTAACAATATATACGATTTAAAAGGTAGAATGATAACATTCATGACTAAAATTGAACGAATGAATGATATAATACAAGAAATAAAACACAAAATAATCAATGTATGAAGAAAACTACACCTCAGTTCATGGTCATGACATAATCCCCCACTTTAAACAGTTGTAGTTCTCAAAAACACCATCATACATCATTACAAAGTGTCGCTAGCTCCAACATCTCCAAAATGTACATGTTTCCTACCTCTTCTATGTCTTTGCATAAAACATCAAGGCTCACATCTCCATGGAAAGGAATTCTCTTCAATATATGATCATCAATCCACATTTGTCACAATCCCCACATGTTGCCCCATTGTGGAAGGTTGGTCCCTCCAACTCAACTACATGCCATTGCTACAACATATATCATGTCTGACCTCATCATTTATCGTCATGATGTGAATCTCTGCATAATACTCCATCCAACACAACATCTAATTCATAACCAAGACGTCTATTTGACACAAACTCGGTGCTCTGCATGCCCTCATGTCATCGAACTAGTTGGGTAGTTAATTCAACTATAGCACTCAACCCATGAGAAAGAACCTCCTAAGGTCACCATTGGTTGTTTCTTAATATCTTGTCACAATCCCAACTCGATCAAGAATCCATCTCGAGGTGCAAAATAAGCCATGCTTAGGCCCATGACATAGTCCATCATCCCCTTTGCAACATGCTGTCCATGATGCTAATGCCAATATGCTGTCATACAATTGCATTCATCCAAGCATCATCTACTTGTCAATAAAAGAAACCTAATCTCCAAGGCCCCTTGTGAGGGTGGTGTAGTCCTCCTAGATATCAAGGACCTACACACACCTATCCTCCAAGGTCTATCTAGAAGGAAGAGTTGAGAAGTTTCCTCCTTGAGTCTCATCCACATATGTATCTGATTCATACTACGTCCTCAAGTACTTGTGCAAAAATCGACTATGCCAGTAAGATCTCTATCTGCATAATCTTCCCCAACCACTGTCTTAGAAGATGTGCTCGAACTTCCTTCATCAACAACTCCATGGTGTAGACCCTCCGTAGAAGATGCATCTCTTAAGTGTCTCAAGATGTGTGAAACTACCTTTCCACCTTCATCTTTCCTTCTAGCTCTCACAACAAAGTAGCTATCTTCGTTTCCTTCATTGATTGAGTCATACATCCAAGTCCCCTTTTCCAAATAATCATGCTTTTCATTCGGATCCTTTGGATACAAAGCCATTGAACAAATTATTATTCTATATCCCAAGAAACTCCTTGTATTCATCAGAACCACCATAGTTTGTCCTCCAGTTGTAATTAAGAGAATATATTGGTCCACCATCGGTATGAATTGTGTAATTTTCAGAAAATCTTACCCTAGCACCATATTATGACCATCCAAGTCTCTCACCCTCAACTCCAACTATCGAGACTGTGAACCCACTCTTAGCTGAGTGTCCTTCAAATTACCTATCATAGCTTTCATGGTAGACTCCAATGCTTTGAAAGTAATCGACTCTCTCCCCACTTCAGCTTTCTTCCCAAAAGATGTCGTTTCTTTCCTAGTAAGGAAGCTATGAGTGGCCCCTTTGTCCACCAATGTAGCAAACTTCTTGCCATGTATGGTTTCCTACACAAAACTCAGCCTAAAGTCATTTCCATCCTGTCTAGGCTTGATCTTGCATCTTATCTCTGCAACCTTCTTCAATAACTCGACCCCAAAGTGTCTTTTGAATTATATTTCGACCTAACTTCCTTCCTGAGGTACCTCAACAACCTATTTGGTTCATCTAATCAATTTGATCATGGCTTACCTTGAGCTTCATCAAGTTTCTCCTCCATCGCTTTCTCCTTAAGTGCACCTACTTGGCACACATTGACTTCTTCCATTCGAAGTGAACCAATCTTTCGAACATATTCCTTCATGTCTTGGTGATATTCCCCAAGTCTGTCAATGTAATTTAGGTCATCCTGTTCTATCACAATGGGCTTTCTAACAGAAAGTCCCTCTCAATGTCGTCCTCAAGTCCCTTGACATTTGCCTACAACATGGTGCTTTTCTCCCTTAGTCAAACTCGTTCATCCATGAGTTCTTGGACTCTTCGATCACCATGTCATATCTTCTCATCAAGTTCATCAAGTTCAATAGTCCTTCCATGAAGATTACCCAAGTCCTTCCCCATGTCCACTATCTTGTCCCCCATGTGTATCAAGAGTTACCACTCTTGCTCAAGAGCTTCATAACATTTATGCATCTCGTCTTTCCAAAAATATGTCATGTCTTCAATTTTTTGAAATGATCTTTCGACCATCTTCATCCGTTAGGCAAGTATCCAATACCTTCTTTACCCTAAACAGTCATCAAGCTCTAAACCCCAATACTAACTGCTAGCAACATATATCAACTATCACGAAGTATCCACTTCAATGTTCAATGCTTCTTGATACCAACTCTCATGAAGTGCAGTTGTATCACTTCCTTCTGCAAATCTTGGTTCATCTGAATGAAGATCTGATACCACCTGTCAGGCCCCTACCCCGGGGGTGATCTTCCAACCACACATAGGCAGTTGCGGCACCACTACCCACTTTCATTTAACCAATACTTATGAGTACACGATACACCTAACATTCAACACTTAGTTATTT
>APFE031066347.1:0-16666 GCA_000404065.3 Pinus taeda
CTCCTGATAAAGGAAAGGGATCTGATGATGCTCCTTCTGCAGAGGCGATAACCACCTCAGATGAAGGTGGGGATGTGTACTTGGCTTCTTCAAGTACACATGTAGATCATGAGGCATGGTTGATTGACTCAGGTGCATCCTTTCACTTCACTCCCCATAGAGAGTGGTTCTACAAGTATTAGAAATACAATGGTGGTGATGTCTTCTTAGGGGATGATAGGAAGGCTAGAATCATTGGTCGCAGAAAAGTAAAGTTGAAGTTGCAAGGTGGAAGGGTTAGAACACTTCCCCATGTTCTGCATATTCCTGCATTAGGCAGAAATTTGATTTCTGTAAGAAAACTGGATGATGTAGGTGTAAATATAGTGTTTGAAAAGGATACCTACAAGATGGTTCACGGAGCAATGGTATTGATGTGGGGAGTTCAGATTGAAACTTTGTACAAGCTGCAAGGTAGCACTGTTGTTGATGGGTACAATAGTTATGTGGTTCCTGAAAGTAGAGCAAAAAATCTAGTGGTCTCTGGAGAGAAGACCATGATGTGGCATCAAAGGCTTGGACATATTGGAGATAAGGGCCTTTGAATACTTCATGGTAAAGATATGGTAGAAGGTATGAGTAATAGCTCAATGAATTTTGATTTCTATGAAAATTGTGTATATGGCAAGCAGACTCAACTGAGTTTCCCCTTTGGTGGTAAGAGGGCGAAACATATATTAGAGCATGTGCAAAGTGATGTGTTTGGACCTGTGAAGGTTCCATCACCAGATAAGTCTATGTAACAATCATCAAATATTTCCTTATGCATACTCCACCATCGTTCATGAGTATCGTACAATGCCGAGTCCAATGCCTGGAAGCGCTGCTTTTCTTGTACCTCCCTTTCAAATGCATCCAAAAATATATCTACATCATTCAGGCCATCATAAGTAGGCATATTTCTTACCTCTGCCAACACACAGTGTAGCGACTAGGTCATCATGTTGCAGCTCAGCGTAGTCACTTCATGTAACTGATTATGCCAGTGCTCTAATTCATCATCCAAGTCCGAGGTGCAGAAACTCTCGTGATCCCATGTAATCCATCCATCCTTCATTGGATTGACCTAGTCTTGGTCTCATGCTGTTATCTTATAAATACAGTCTAGATCGTCATCACTCTCATAATTGCAAACTGGTTCAGCATAGCATGATCCTTCAACAGGATCTAGTGATACTATTATGCATAGCAATTTCTTCTTAAATATAATCTTTTGCTTCTTTAGATTGATTACCCTGTCATATCAGTAGCCCAATCAATTCCCAAGAGCACAGGATAGGGGTTGCTGTCATCCACAACTTTTATTACTTCAAAGTCAGCCAGCATGCTTGTGCCTTCAATATCCACGGTCACCCCCTACAACTGCCCCATGGAGATGATCTTTTGCTGATTCACCATCCTTCGCTGAATCGAAGACCATTGTAGCATCTGTCTCCCCATCCACTCCCAAGTCTGCTTTGGTAGAACATTCGCATCTAACCCCAGGTCCAAAATAACCTGATCCATCTCATACTCTCCTATCTACGTGGTCAGATTCATCTCCTATCCCATCCTTGTTTTATGCTTACCAATTTTTCGTACTACGTGTGACTCACCCAGAGTGTTTCCAATGCATCTATTTATGAGCTCTTGTAGCCCTTTCTCAGCTTTTATATCACACAATAATTTCATGCAGGTGTCTACGAAGGTTGTAAGCATAGACGGGTCCATATCCTAATCATGCTTATCCTTACTTCTTGAAGTGGAGGCCTCACTGAAGCCCTTCTTTACTTCCATGAATGTTTCACGTGCGTGTTCCAAATTGAACTCAGCTTCCTTTGCCAAGGCTTTGAAAACCCATGCACTATCTTTAGGATGTTTCCACTTGTCATCTCTTATTGTGATTACACTCTGAAGCACTATATTCACATTCGGATCCTCTTCGCGTGGGTTAGACCTCATCATCTACAGGTTCTGAGTCGGCTGAGGTGGTATCGCCCCTTTGCCACATATCCTTGCTATCAACATAGGATAGTCTTTCGTTTCATGATCAAACAGAGTGTAGTACTTGCATGACAGACATGTTGGGTTAGTGAAATCGTGGGCATAATGTCCTGGTCCTCTGCAATTGTAGCAAATCAACTATCTCGGACCTCTGCCAGGTCCTCCGCCGCATCGGCCTTGTTCGCACCCCTAAAATCCTTTCCACGCCATCCCTGTGCTCTGGTCAGGGGGACACGTTTCTACCTTAACCCTATAGGCGGGAGTTCTATCCATCATCGGTTCATAACTCCTGCAGTTACACTCATCATGCCCTACCCACCTACAAAAGTTATAGAACAACTATTGTGGTGTCTGTACAAATTTCTGCAAAAAATGACAGTTATCAATGGCATGTTTTCCTGCTACCTGACATATAGCACACCACAATGCAAGCCTCGCACTCGGTATTTCCTGAGCATCTGGCCTTAGAGGCATCATTCCTCCTCCTGCAATATAGTTCGCAAAGACCGGTCTTTTCTATGCCCCTAACTCCTGCATTTTAGACACCATACCTCTTTGCACACCTCTAGTCAAATCATTCTATCATGCTTCAAACTCTGCATCTCAAGGAAAAGATTCTTCAACTATGCATGGATCTACTGAACCCCTAGATTTGGATCTTGCATCAATGTTTCATGTAGTCTCATGGAAATCTCCAAAGCCTCCACCTATGTTGTTATCTTTTCTTGTGACAACGCAACCCTTAAGTGTGGTAGGAGCAAAGCCACAAACCATTCGCGATGTTTTCTGTTTGTTAAGTTCATATTAGCTTCATGGATTTTACACTTCAATCTCTGATCTAATTCCCATGCTATCTTGCCTGACTGCATCATGATTTACTTGAACCCTACAATCGAGTGTGCCTCAGATTTAGGCCTAGTGAATTCTCTATTCAATGTTGTCTTGATGTTTGCCATTCAATGATTTAGGTTATCATTAGAGTACTTGATATACTAGGCAGAGCACTAACCAATGTTGCTTTCTTCATGTGATCATCTGTAACGCCCTAAGCTTCCCATAAGACTTTCATGACAAACCAGAATTGGTGTGGGTCCTCATTCCCCAAGCCTTTTAAGAAAAGACAGCTTCACTGAATTTTCCATACTGAACTGCAGCGGAGGTGGAGGTGGTACAGGTGAAGTAGCAGGTGATGGTGGTGAAGTTGGAGGTGGTGTGGGTGTAGGTGGAAATCACGGGAATCCTTATCTTATCAATAGAATAACACTTCACGGAGAAGCATGTGCTACTCCCTCTTTGTCACCTCGTAGAGGTGAAATCAATGGACTATATTCAAGACCCTTTTTCCATTCATTTCTATAAGTTTTTCTGCTTTGCATTGATCCGAACATCAAGGTAGTTGCATAACCCGCTTTTCACACAATAAAATTTTAATCTATGTATTCAAACATTTCAAGTACTGACCTAGTGGTCCTTTGAAAAACATCGCTCCACCTCGTTGTAGTTTAGTGAGGTATCGACCATGAATTTGTTCACAAATCCTCCTATGACACGATCAAGCCAATGATCAACAGCGCAGGCGATCTTGTCCTCATATGCTTCAAATTTCTGTACTAGCTCCAAGGTCCAAACTATAGGACCATCAAGTCTCCACATTTTTTATAGACATTTTTGGGCACTTCAACCCCAATCATAAATGTCCATAAACTAAGGGCTCTTAAGTCCCTAAAAGTGTTGCTTCACTACCTAAAGGAACAAGGTCAGCTGATTACATCATCTCCCAGAAGTTCTCCACTAAAAACTGCTCACAAATGGTCAAAACTGGACCATACTAAAACCCTAGTGCAAAGGGTGCGATGCATATCACCTTCCCAGTGTATAGGGTGTGATGCATACTGAATGGCTCCTTTGTAGGGTGCGATGGTCGGGAATAGACAAATGGCAGGGACAAAATGTGAGGTGGAAGATCATGGAATCTTCCAGAAGCTTCCCCTCTGACACTTGCCTCTCTTTTTTCGACCAGGGATGAGTAAGAGATCATCATTCTCCAAGTGGAAGCAGGAGCTATTAGAGAGAGGACACTAATCAAGACCCAAAAATATGACTCACCTCCCTATAATCATCTATATATGGATCCCTCATCACAGAGATCAGAGGCTGGAATTTTGTATCTTATAGAGAAGTGTTGTTGGTTTTCTGGTGTATATTCATAGTGTTGGGTGATCTAAGCTTTACTTGAGGTGAAGAAGGGCTTTCTAGCTAGAGGATGATGCTGGGTCAGAACATATGGTTGTAATGCTCTTGCTACTTTTTATCATAATAAAGCTATTCAAGTTTTCCTCCATATTCTTGTATGTTTACTTATATATGCATTTGTATGGTTAACGCACATCTAGTCCTGTGTTATTTATGAATATAGATCTTTGTTCTTCGATAGTAGTATGTTGCTATGATTCCACAGGTGCTCTTTGAAGTTGGGCAGACAAAGAAGAAGCGGCAAAGCTCTATCAAGAAGGGGAGGAAATCAAGCGCAAGACTAAGGTTGGTCTCCTTGTTCCACTCCTATCTATTTTCATAAAGGAAAGCAAAAGTAGACTTTACTTGTTTGTTTCTAAGATAGCTACCAGTCTTAGTGGGAATAGCAGCGTCCTAGTGGACACTATTCCTGGCAACAAAATGGTGACTCCACTGGGGAGCGACTAGATTGTTTGCTAGCCTATCTATCTTTGTTTCTTTTATAAACTTACAGACGGAGCCTAAAGCCAAGCTAGCTAGCCTTCGAACTGCATTTATTATAAAAATGCAAAGTAGATCAATGCTGCTTTAGTCTATCTCCTGGTTTTTTTTATGAATTAAACAATCGATCTGCAAACAGTCTAATTGCCCTAAGTGGTGGCTCTAGTAACCTCTTTAGATCACCCCTGTGTTTTACATATACTGAGCATTACTTACTCGGCCTAAATCTTGAACTGAATTGCAAATTATGAGTAAAAACTTGTTTAAATTCTCACACTAGTACCATCGCACCCTACCTTCAAGGCAGTCTGTATGCATTGCACTTCCCGAGTGCAGTAGGTGCGCTGCATACTGAATTCACAGTGTGACAGGTGCAATGGTCAAGGAAGGTTAACTTTACCTTCAAACTGTGGTTTTTTCTCATTGTTTTCAGTCCTATTCAAGAGTTTTTCTGCCTGTGGTCAATGTATTCCTGTGAAAACCCCCTTTTCTTACATTATTCCACCTCCTTAGTGCAAAGAACTGTAAGTGTTTTTGTGTATTTTGCGCCATTTTCAGTTCTCTTTTGCAAAAAATTAGCATAGTCGAACTGTCGTTTCTTGATCTGAAAGTGTCGTAGCTGTCGTTTTCAGTTTTAGAAGACAATCCCATTGTTCTTGATAGTCGATTATACAATTAATATTGCATATGATTTGAATTAGTAGTTTTTGAAGTGTCGGAAAGAAATTTTCATTTCGAAATCGCAAAGTGTTCTCTCTCACCTTCACTTCATTTTGAAAAGAAATTTGTTGAGTACTGTCACTTTGAAAGTAATTCAGATTTTCACATAGCTTTCTTATCATCATTCATACATTAAGAAGGCTGAAAACAAATACACGCATGTGCATTTGAATTTTGACTGCTTGCTTTGATTTAGGACAGTGCATTTAGTGTGTGCTCTGTGCTCTTTGCTGAAAGATTCTTTCTTTCCTTGGTAGCTAGGATTTTCATTGTTAAAAGAATATTAAACGTTTGTTTATCATCTTAGACTGCATTTTAGGAATTGTATACACATCACATGATGAACCTGAAAGGCAAATTTTTAAGCAAGATCAACTTAAAATAAATTTAATGAATCTAACAACGTTTTGGAACCTAACGCACAACATCTAGAGGTCTAGGCTAGAGACGTATTCCGACATTGTAAAACCTGGTAACTATTGTTTTCATTGTTGGTTGGGTGATTCCTCCACTCTGAGACGGCAAGTGCCAGTACAGACTTGTGCTCCCATGTACTGTCAAGTATAGTTAGGGAGACCACAGTAGGCTGCATCCTTTATCCTTAGGAAGCCATGTCTGCTGCCCTATCGATCGCAATGCACTGAACAAAACATTCGAGAAGATTGACTGCCGTACCATAAAATGTATTCTGTAGTTTTGCGATTGGTTTGGTAATCCCGTCTACCTAGATCTCCAAAGAAGTCCATTTTGCTCCTTTTCATACTCCTTAAAGGGAAAGGTCCTATGAGCACTTGTCACTTCAGGCTCAATAAAAATCGAAGGCAACTAGAGTCATGTTTTGTTTTTTCTCGACTCTTTAAAATTGAAAAAACAAGTTGTGTCAAAGCGTCTAAAATTCATTTAATTCGAAAAAACATTTTTCCCTTTTATTTTGAGTTGATCAAGTAATCCACAATCGTGGAAGAAAGTCAATCAAAACCCCGTCGTTCGCGGAGACTTACGAGTCAACCGTCGTTGACTCCAGAAGCGAAGCCTTTCCAAACGAAGCGAACTCGTTTAACTGGATCAAAGTCCCCTAGGTTGGTTGGAGCAAGCACTCCAACATCCTCAGAGACTCCGGTTACTCCGAACATTTATGGTATCCCTGCCTCAACAGAAGAAATTCTGAAACAACAAAAGTTCATTACAACTGATCCTACTGTCATGGTTAACACTTCTATTCCTGAACCGGCTCCATCTACAGCCGATTTGGAAGGTGTTACTCCCCAACCATCTGTTGCTACAGAAATTATATCTTCTTCGGCACCAGAAATATTTTATGGACCTGACAGTCTGCCTCTTCCTCCTGGATTGATTGCCATAGAAGAGATTGTGGAAGATCCTCCATCTAGCACTCCAATGCAACTTGGAGCTGGGATCACCCTGTATCCTTCTTCATCAGAAGGTATTTACCCACCATTAGAAGTTCCTGGAGAATTGCTGAGGAATCTTTTGGATAGGCTTAATATATCTGAACAATCATCGACATCAAGGACTGTGTTACCCGACACAGCAATAGCAGAAGCTCCTTCTGCTACTCCGACAATGTTCGTCGACGTGCCATCTGTCCCAACCAGCTTTCAATCGCTGGATGGATTCCATCCAGGGGCTATTTCGACAGTATGGACTGTTCCTATTTGTTCGTCCAGAATTATATCTGGAATCTCTTACGTTGAGTCTCAACAAATTGATCCTTCACAAGGTCAATTTGGGCAAACCGGTCCCCAAAGGAAAATCATTCCTTTGGGTACTGGATTACTGTCGTATGGAGGGCCGTATACCCTTTCATTGCCTTCCTCAGAAGGACAACCATGTGTGAGTTCACAACAAAATTTGGGTTATGCTGGAATCACGACTAGCGGTTGGGTGCCAATCTTGTCTCAACAACCAAGAGTTGTATACTCAATACAACAAAGTTTACCTATAACAAATATCCCCACTACGCCAGCTATTGTGGCAGTATCGCAAGTGCAAGCGTCACCAGTTGTATGCCAACCTCAAGTTTCGCAGGTTGTAATGCAACGATCTCTTGTACCTACGAAACAACCACAATCACCAACTAGTGGAATGGCACAGGTTCAAACGGGGAACACCAACCCCCATCTTGGTCAAACAATCAGTACTGGACAACAACCCATGGCTTCACAACCATGGCTGGTGCAATACTAACAACCGCAATTCCAGCAAGCTTACCAAGGATATGAGCAACAAGTCTTTGCAAGTAATGGGAAGCTATGTCAACCATATCATAATGGTTATGCCCATCAACCTTACCAAAGTTACCAACATGAAATGCATTATGCTGGTATGCAAAGACCAACTTCTCAAATAATTCCATCTTATCCTGGGTATGCTCAACCAAGCCTGAATCAACAGCTGCCTTTTGTGGCCACTTTAGAGTTACCAAATCTAAGTCGACTAACGAACGATCCAATTTCCTACGCCCCTTGGTGGCTGGCGATTCTGCATAAACTTCCGTCTGATATTCCTAAATTTAATGGAAATCCAGGCGAAGACCCATCGAATCATGTGATGACTTTTCATCTATGGTGTTCATCAAACACTCTCAATGATGATTCGATCAGGCTTCGCCTCTTTCAACGAATGCTAACTGGTCCGGCAACAAAGTGGTATATTGAACTGCCTAGGGCTTCGTTTGATAACTTCAGTACCCTAGCCACAACCTTTTTAACCCATTTTCAGTTACCTATAAGGTACGAAACAGGAACTGAGCTACTTACCAATTTCAAACAAATGACGACCACTCACATATCCGATCATATTCATGAATGGCAATGTCGTCGTAGAATGGTAAAAACGTATGTTCCTGATCAGCTATTGGTTTAATGGTTTATTAAGTCACTGTTGCCCGCTATTACAAAAGATGTGGCAAAGGGAGGAGTCGTCACTAAAGAGAAGGTTATTTCTCGTGCACAATATCTAGACTTGATCTATACCCAGTCTGGCATGCTCTACGATAAAATCCCTAATGCTCCCAGACCAGAATTTTCTGTTCCTCCGCCTCCTAAATCAAACAAAGACTCTCATGCCGGCGATGGTGTGATAGGTACGGTAAGCACTAAAACCGCAAAGGCTACATCGAAAAAGGCCCGCACGGTTTTGAGTCAAAATGCAAATGAAGAACTTCTAGCCTCAGAAGTAAATTCCGTGTCGACAGACAAAAGCAAAGAACCCAAGCAACCAGGAGGCAAGAAGAAAAAACAAGCGAAGAAGAAGAACCAGGGGGACTCATCCCCTCAAAAATCTTCAGCAAACCCTTCTGGGGATAGGAAACCAAAAAATCCATGCAGTATATCTGACAAGGATCATTGGACCAGAGAATGTCCATATAAATATGAACTTAGAAAATTATTCAAAAGTTCAAAAACCTCGGCTGTATTGATTGATCCGTTTCCAAACCCAGGAATAAATCTGGTTGCTAGTGAAAATGCTTCCCCATCCCAAGTGCTAATGTTGTCAGTTTCAAAGCAACTGAATGATGCTCTCATATCAACAAGAAGTAAAGATTATAGGAATCCACAGATGTTGAACAATAAGGATAATGATCAACCTAGTAGTTCAACAACAACTTCAACCGAAGTTGTGCCACCCATCATTCCTGAATTAACAATAAAACCACCAAAGGGAGTAGTACACAAATCGACGTTTAATCCTCGTGCCCGAGCAACGCAACACTATAATATAGTGGAGGATTTAGCCCAATCGCCCTCTGCGATGTCGACTCTTGAGGTACTCCAAAATTGCCCCTCCCAAAAGCATGCTTTATTATCAGCAATAGGTGGGATTGACCCAACGGATTCCAATCTTGTATCTTTTAATCACAAAGGATACGACCCTCAGTTACTAGCTCAACTAGCTTTCCTCATTCAAGTGAAAACCCTCAACAAAATGGTTCATTGAACAATTATTGATGAGAGGGCATCCACATGTATCATGTCGATGAGTTTCTGGAAAACTTTAGGGTCTCCTTCCTTGTCGCGATCGTCGACAACATTGAAAGCATTTGATGGACGAACATACACCCCGTATGGAATATTAAGTAACTTGCAAGTTGAACTAGGGGGCAAAACAATAGAAATCGATGTTGAAGTCATCGACGGAAATCTCAATTACAACATCCTACTGGGAATACCCTATATATACGCCATGGCAACTGTTGTGTCGGCCTACTTTAGGAAAATTGCATTTCCTTCCCAAGGAGGAATTACAATCATCGACCAACAAACTTTTCTCCCCAACAGTTCGCAAGTTACGGGAAGCATTCTGATGATCCATGGAAGCCCTAGCACGCTTCACAGTATCGGAGTAGGCCTACTAAAAGACCCCACATTAATGGGAACTTTTACCCTACCGCCTCCAACGAATTTGGCGGAAGTGGCTAATGTAGGAACCTGCAACATGATATCTTCCATTCAAAAGATGTCAGAAAACGATGTTAAAATGGATCATCTGCAAGTTTTGCCTCTAACCTCACTAAAAATATTATAGCAATCAATGTTTTCAGCATGGGAGGAAAACCCGCATCAACACTCATCAAGCATTTGGATAGATAGGTCTAAGGAATCTGGCACCCCTTCAGATCCTTGGTCATGAGTACACTCTATAGATGAAGGAATCATTCAATCGATGATGATTGACGGGGCACCATGGGAATATTATCACCATCATTCCCATCTTCTGAACTGGAAAGAAGGTAATTCCCGTAACCTACACCATCCTTCAGTATTTGACTTTCTAGAAAATACTGTAAATACAGTGGATTCTGAGAGAAACCTATCGAATATCGAAGAGACTACTACCATAAATATCTCAACCAAAATAGATGTTGTAGAGAATATTCATGTTGGCAAATCTTGTTCTTCCTTATAACTAGAAATATATAGTGCTCTCTTTCGTGAGTTTAGAGATGTCTTTGCTTTTTCATATGATGACATTCTAGGTATTGACTCGAGCATAGTTGAACACAAAATTAAGATGTATCCAGATGTCAAACCGGTATGACAGCGGCTACGGCAGGTGCACCCCAAGAAAGTCGTTTCCATCAAGGCGGAAGTTGAAAAACTCCTCCATGCTGGTTTCATTTACCCCGTTCCTCTGACCGATTGGGTATCGAATATTGTTCCTGTAATGAAAAAACAAGGAATGATTAGAGTGTGCGCCGATTACAGGGATGTAAATCAAGCTTGTACAAAAGACAACTACCCTACACCCTTTATTGACCAGATAATTGATGAATGCACCGGATGCGAAATATTTTCATTTATGGATAGATTTTCTGGGTATAATCAAATAAATATCCGCCCAGAGGACCAGTGAAAGACTGCATTCATTTGTCCATAGGGCACATTTGCATATCGCAAGCTACCCTTTGGTTTGAAGAATGCAGGGGAAACTTTTCAGAGAGCAATGAACTATGCTTTCCATGACATCAAAAACATTCTTCAACCATATCTCGATGATCTCCCAGCTCTGCGAAAGCAAACTAATCATCTGCGCCATTTGAGAGTGATATTTCTACATTGCCGACACTAAAAGATATGACTCAATCCACACAAATGTGTGTTTTGTGTCAGTTCTGGTCGTTTACTTGGCTTCGTGGTCTCAAAGGATGGGATTCGTCTTGACCCTTGCAAGGTTCAGGCAATCATCGGTTTGCCTCCACCTTCAAACTTGCTTCAGATTTAGAAACTCCAAGGGAAAGCAAACTTCCTTAGGAGGTTCATTCCAAATTACGCCGAACTAGCTAAAGGTTATACTCGTCTATTGAAAAAAGAAGTACCCTTCGTATGGGATCAGGTCGCGCAAGCTTCCTTTGATGCTTTAAAGTAATCTCTAATACAAGCGTCATTAATGTATGCTCCTAATTATCAAAAAGACTTTAACCTATATCTGGCTGCAACAAATATGACCATAGCAATGGTTTTAGTTCAAGAAGACAATGGAATTGAACATCCTCTATATTATTTAAGCCGAAACTTAAATGATATGGAAATGAAATACTCCTACATTGAAAATCTCGCCCTCACAGCTGTTCAAGCAATACAGAGATTTCGACACTACGTCCTCTTCAGGAAAACTACCATTTTATCAAATTGCAACCCCATGACTTATATATGTTGTGACAGTTGCTAGGGGGAAAATATTCAAAATGGATAGCAATTCTATAAGAGTTTGATCTGGAATTCAAAAAATCCAAAACAAAGAAAGCCCTGGTATTCGTGGAGTTACTATGCAATCTCCCATCGTCGTCCAATGATGCAACATCCTAAGAAGCAATCGTGGATGAAAATTTGTTTCTGATATCTTCAAGCAATCTATGGTACAGAGATATAATCATCTATCTCCAGACACAAACATATAGGTCTAACACCTCATGCTCCGAACAATGACGTATTCGATACCAAGTGAAAGACTACATGATCGTCAGTGATACTCTTTACCGTCGTGGTATCGATACAGTTCTGCAAAGGTGCCTCACCCATGAGGAGGCCGAAAAAGTGCTAAATGATTGTCATTCAAGCGCATGTGGGGGGCATCAATCTGGTTATGCCACGACACAAAAAAAATTGTGAGCAGGATACTTCTGGCCAACAATGTTCAAAGATTGCATAACCGCAGTCAGAAGTTGTCATGCTTGCTAAATTTTTGATAGCAAAACTAGAAGACCACCCGCACCGCTGCAACCAGTAGTAGCTATTGGGCCATTCGCCAAATGGGGCATAGATTTCATGACATGTAACCCCACCTCAACCGGGGGGCATGGGTATATCATAGTCGCAGTAGACTATTTTATCAAATGGGTCGAGGTGATGCCTACATTACACAACAGCGGCGAAACGGCTGCCCCTTTCTTTTTTAATCACGTAGTCTCCAAATTCGGTGTTCCACAGGCCATAGTCACAGATCATGGATCACATTTTCACAATTACATGATGGTTGAGTTGGCTGCCAAATTAGGACTATCCCACGACAGCTCTACTCCGTATTATCCGCAAGCTAATGAACAGGTTGAGGCGATCAACAAAGTCCTAAAGTGCATGCTGCAAAGGATGATTGGAGTCAACAAACGAGATTGGCACCTAATCCTATACTCTGCCTTGTGGGCATACTGGAAATCGGTAAGAAATGTGACCTGGTTCACACCTTTTCAACTTGTGTACGGTCTGGAAGCAATCTTACCTGTTCAATGTGAAATCTTGTCCCTCAAACTCGCAGTTGACCTTATCCCTGGAACCTAAGAAGAAGAGGCTCATTTCTTGGAACTAATCCAATTGGATGAAACACGTCGTGATGCAGCCTTGGCTAATGAAGCTCATAAGAAACAAGTCAAAGCACAGTTCGACAAGAATGTCAAACCTCGCGTCTTCTCAGAAGGTGACCTGGTCTTACTTTACGACTAGGAATCCGATAAGTTGGGAGTAGGGAAATTCAAATCATTATGGATGGGTCCCTATATTGTTAAGCGAGTATTAGCAAAAGGAGCCTACGAGTTGATGGACTATGATGGGATTCCACTGGTGCAACCTCGCAACGGGTTGTACCTCAAGCGTTACTATGCTTAATTCCGCGTAGTAATCCTCTTGCTTTTGTTACATTTTTATTTTCGCCAAGAGAATTTATTTTGGTTAGGTAATCCTCTTTTTGCATTCATTTCAGATGTCAAACCAACTGGAAACATTCATTGGATACGCCGACGGAGCAAGTCGTAGTTCGCGGAACCTGTCTTCTGCGGCATGGGCCATTTTCAATCCCAGCGGCAAGTTAGTAACTTCCAGAGGAGTGTGTATTGGTCGGTCGATGAACAATATCACTGAATATAGCGCATTGATAGAACTCCTCTCTGATGCCATCACACATGGCATATGCCGACTTGTCATCAGGCTAGGACTCACAGCTCGTCATTCTACAACTCACTGGCATCTATTTTGTACAAAATCCAACTATCTATCACATGTTCCTAAGACTCAGAATTTTGGAAAGACAGTTCGATTTCATCCAATATCAACATATTTCCAGAAGTTTAAACACATTAATAGACTCATTGGAAAATTATGTGTTAGATAGACATTTGCGACATTTATAAAAAGTAGCATCACATCAATATATGCAGTAGGATCATGTAACTTAACCAAAATAAAGCTCCAAAAATCAAAAATATATTCATAACTATTTATAGTTTATACATAATGTTCTGTAACCAAGAAAAAATCAGTCAAATGACCCAATACTCAAAATTCTAGGGCGCACCCTAGTCTAATGATGCTGGTGATAACAAGTCACCGCCTGTGCAATCATGCGTAAAATCCTAGTCCATCGACTCGGTACTCCAGTAGTATGTCGCTGCAACCACAGAGGTAGCTCGTCGGTCCTCACATCTGGGATACCAAGGGTAAGACCCTCGATCTGGTCCTGTAGTGCTGAAAGAGTCTCGACCACATCAAGGTCGCGAAGGATGGCCCTCCCCACAACGTTTCCTGCTGGAGCGGCCACTGGGTCTCTACAGCATACTGCTGGTCAAACTGGTACAACATCTGCATGAGCACATGATTTTTGATTAGTCTTGATCAAAAAACATAAGAACATTATAAAGAACAATGAACAGAGATATGGTCAGAAGAATTACCCATAGCACCCCACTGCTCGCCAGCCGGCAACACCAAATCTGGGTCACCCCAGAAATCCATGCCAGCATATGGGAACCTGGCATAAACCATCTCCTGACGATCGAACCACTCGAAGAAAGTATCAAAAAAAGAAATCTGAGGCTGGCCAGCATGCCAAGACATGAGGTCAACCCATCTCTGCATCCGTGGTTCAGTCGGTGGAGGTAGGCCAAGTGAAATGTACTGCGGCTGCATCAGTGGGATTCTCTCCAAAGCGAAAGTGGTCAGAATAGAACCATAGCCGAAGTTCTTTGATCTTCCGTTTTTCACCTTGGTCAGTTTTTCTTTCATTAGAGAAAGTACTGCATCACACCAATTGAACACCTTCGATTCAAGGCATTCCAAACTGTACTGCATGTAAGAGCTGTTAGCTATATGAAGAGAAAAACTACCAGCCAGTCTAGCAAAAGTGAACAGAATGGTCCGCAAGGGCCGGTCAATGACATCTCGAATATTGATCTTGTCGTTTGTACTCGGCTGAGATCCCTCTCTGTAGTGCCGGCGAATGTACTCCCTCACAGACTCACCCCCACGGGCGGAGCCTGATAATGAGAGAGGGGCACCATGCCTCGACAAACCGGTCAGATAATAGATGTCCACGACAGTCAAGGGGATTGATTTGCCCCTAATCTGGAACACCTGGTTGATAGGATCCTAGGCATTGAGGAAATATTGCAACAAACTGATTTGTTGCCTCATGCTAGAGATACGGAAAAACTTCAACAAGCCGCAGTTCCATAATGCAGCTACTGTGCTCGGATCATGTAAAGCAATAGTGTCCTCTTCTTCATGCTCGCGTTCTCGCCATGTAACAACCATTTTTATCTAATGAATCTTTGAAAAACAAACAAGAGAAGAAACAAGATCTTCATTTGGTAAAAACAGGCAAAAATCTATGAGAAAATTGTGCAAAAAGTTTCCTCCTTGCGCCCATCGCACCCCAGTAAGTGTACTGGGAGCAATGCATAATGACTAGTCAGTGAGAATACTAGTATGCATCGCACCTTTCGATTAAGGAAGGGTGCGATGGTGCCAAGGCAAGTTCTTCAAACCCCAGAGGCTCAGCAGAGCAAGGAAATAGGCTTAGAATTCAAAAAGAAAAGAATGAAATTGAAGAGCACAAGTTTAGCTCCTACCTGGTCCAAGCGGCGTTAGGAATCGTCCACAGAATATCCCGGAATCAGCTGGTGAAAATTGGGGGGGAAAAGCACCTCCAGAGCTCCAACAAACCAAATTCAAATGAAATGGTAAAATGAGAGGTAAAAGTCACTTTTAATTTACCATGCACGTAATTCGAGTGAAATATTAGTGTTCTTAACTCAAGCATATGTTTTCATTTCTAATTGGTTTGATGAAGCATATGAGCAGGTAGTACAATCTTCGAAAGAACAAAATTCTAATGGTGAATCAAAGACTCAATGACCATTATCACAAGCAGTTTTAGCGTATAGTTCAAGCTCGTTAAAAAATAAACATAAGTCATGAGCAAATGCTTCCCCTAGCGTTTAAGCTCATTAAAAAATGAACCGGTAAATAACCATTGTGAATGCCTTATCGCCAACTTTTGAGCCTTGGTCGTGTTCTCATCATCACCTCCACTCTATTTTTAGCCTATCATTCACACCCATATGATTGTTTACCCTTTCGAGGAACATTTGCGAAGAGTGATTCTATTAGCCATCCTTGTGACACTGTCGTGGTTAGAGAATTCCAAGCCTTACCTAGAATCAACTACTACCCGAAACCATCACTCGTTCCTCGAAAACAAGTCTCCTTTAAGCTCTTTTCAACTGACTCGTAAAATATGAAAAGATTTCCGAGTGATTGGCCTCTCCGGCTCGTTAAAAGTCACCAGAAGTGCTATCCCTCCTTTACATTTTAATCTTTTTGGACCTAAGGGATTATTACACAAAAAGATCGAGCACTTGTCTTGTTCGGCTCGTTAAAACTATCAAAAATTCATCCCTTTTGTATTATTTTACGCTTTTTCAGACTTAAGGGATTACATGAAGAAAAAGAATCATTGGAGTCTCCTTTCCATTCCTTTTAGACTCTCTAAAATTGAAAAGGACCGAGTTATCTCTGTCTTTAAACTCGTTAAAACCAAATAGCGACAAACTCGCCCAAATGGATGAGAACGAGTTTCATTGTCGCTAGGCTCGCTAAAATATAGCGATAGGTTCACCCAAAGGGCGTATTATAGAACAAGCATATGTTATCCTCCTCAAGCTTGAAAAAAATAAAGAGGTACTGGTCAGAAATGACTGGGGAAAATTGGGAAGAAAACTTGAAAAATCTTTATTGGTAGCAAGTCTCTCTTGAAGATGACACTTTCCTTCCACATCCATGTCGGGTTGGGTTGTTCCGTTCACTAGTCATCACCATTGGTCCATCACACCATCCATATTTGGGGTTAACGCTACCAATCCATCGTCAGTGTCACCGATATGTTCAAGAGAATTCATTCA